>CAWUPE010001467.1:0-28919 GCA_963924145.1 Pyrausta purpuralis
CTTCGGGCGGGCGGGGACTTGGTGGAAAACTAGTCTCGACTTGTTGTTTTTCGTGCATTTTCCGCCAGGAAAACTTGTTTTTCCAAATGGATCCTGTTTGTAACATGTCGCGAAATTTATGTGATACCAAAAGTGTTGCATCAGTTAATTGTAATTGTGTTTTCAAAATGGGCTCGTGTTTTTCAAGATGTTCCTGCGCTAAAAAGCCGAAGGTCAGTTTTTGTTTTAATTTAGATTAAATTGAATACTAACTCTGTATGTTTGTTTAGACAATTTAACTTATAATTAGTAACTAGGTTGCAAGAAATTTAATTGTCTCTTTAATACGTTTTGAAATAAATGTGGCAAAATAACTTTAGCTAAGTTATGTAGTACTTTACGTAGTATATCGTGGAAAAGTGAAGGGTGTCTCATTTTAACTTTAATGGAGGTATTTTATATGAATTAATTTTCTTTAACTCAAGATTCTGGCACTTTTATAACCATTTAGGGCGCGAAGCTGCTCTTTATACAGGTAATGTATTGTCATTCGTCATTCATGTAAATTAATATTGATGCGCGTGCATTCGCCTGTTGATACAGTTTATCTTTCATTACAAAATATAACCAAGTGCGTTATGTACCTAGGTGTGGGGTACCGAACTAAATGAATCACACATCACACATGGCGTGGCTGCGCCCGCGTCGCTCGATCGAACGCGCTAGGTATTACTAGATAACAAGCTGAAACTAGGCTAACAGGATTACAGACCTCGCAGTCACTCGACCATGATGTAGAATAGATACTCGTAGGTTCAGTCACTTCAGTTCTACTTTTTTTACTTAGTTTGAACCAGCTTAATGATTATCAATTGCTTTCTTTATTTCATTCTGTTTCATACGACAGCTGGTCACCTAGACATTGAACTTACGACGAAATGCATAAGGATGAATGAACATTAATGTTGCAGCATCGCTGTCGTATATCTTTGTCATTGTCTAATGGCATAATTAACTATAAAATCGATAAAATTTGCACTTAACTATAATTGTGGGTATTTCGTTATAACGTGTAACGCCTATTCAAACACATAAAGTAAAAAAAACGGCACCAATGAAAGGTGTGCACTTTGCTTACGCCTAATAACTGTATAAATGCAGTCACATGCATTGAATCCATATCGACTTTTTCCTTACTTCCTTTATGCATAAAGGGTAAAGTGTTTGTTTTCAAAACAGAGTTATTGGAAGTTGTTACACGTCATGACTTCACTCTTAGTTTTTTCCGTGAGCTAAGTCACGTAGATTCAGGTGCGTGTTTTATGACACTGCGGAAACTAATCTCACGGTTTTGGTATTGATTAAGGATATTAAAAAGTTATCTTGACTTTTAGAGCCTAATATCTGTTTCTGAGTTCCTAATACTTATAGCGCAGGTGGGACTTCCATAATACCAATACTACACACTAGCGGTAGAAAACACAGAGAACTTACTAAAATGAAACCTCCACCTAAGGCCGGTTAATGCTGATCACAGTCTTTACAAGGCATTCGTCGTCCGATTTTTAAATTGTTAAAATATTGCGCAACTTTTTGCGCGGCGTGAAGAAAGCTTTTAGCTGAAAGTTTGGCAGGTCGGCGGCTTCCAAAAGAGAAGCAAGAAGCCCTTTAAGAAGTAATTCAAGGTACCTCTAAACCTGATTAATTTACTGCTAAATGAGGTTCTAAATATTAAAACGCATTATGTAAATCTCTTTCCAGGGTGGCGGTGGCGTCGGAGGCAGCATGAGAGTGCCGAACACCGACTCCTGCGTAGAAGTGGGCGAGGCTGACCTGGAGGACGGCGCCAATGGGTTGCAAGTCCGCCGAGGCAGCGAGCCTACGCTGCATCAGGACACACTACCTCCTCAGAGATCGGTTTGTCCTTGTCTATGGCCTAAATTTAACGAAAGCTGTAAGAGGCGAAGGGGCGGCGCAGATTGTGTTTGTATATTTACAAAATTTATTTACACAGATGTATAACAACCTTCTTGAATCATACTAAAAATTTAAGGCGTAGACCTGCCGTTCACTGCCTGTGAAGGAAATATGCTGTCGCCTTACGCCTTCTACGTTATTTTACGCCTAAAATGATGATCAATTTTTGATTGTACGAATTAACACATATTAATGTATCCTAACCTAACCTTAATAACTTTCTTTGAGCTATCCCTATGCAGCGTAGGTTCATAGTTAGCAATGAGGTGTAATCAGTTTGTAAAACTTAAAAACTTAGTAAAACCGTCATTTGCTCATCATCATTTAATTTAATACCATTTCTTTCCAGGCGACTGAACAAACCAAGCGCTGGTCAGCCGCAGTGGTCTGCCGGGACGACAGTAGTCGAGTCACGCAGAAGGTTCACCCTTTACCGGACGGCCGGCCGCCGGACAGCCATGCACCGCCCGGACAACACTTCCAGAGGCAATCCAACAGACTTTCTATGCAGTTCTCTGGCCCTGGGTAAGTCATCGTTCTTATTTCCTCTATCTCCATACTAGTACGGTTTGCTATGCGACGCTCTGACAGTTTATGCTGTATCTCCCATGACGACAGGAGTTGAGTCGAACAGGATGCCCCATAGCCGTAGACAGGCATTTTAGTGGCCGGAGTCAGATATAAGTCAAATTTTAAGAAAATACCTCAAATCTATGTATAGGTTTGCCGTTTGACACACACATACTAAAGGTCAAATCATTTTTTTTCACCAAGTAAAAATCGGGAGGCGCTGGTTCACCAAATATTTTGTGTGGAAAATTTGAAAAAATAAAACTTTGTTTTTGTATTTCCCATATAATACAAAATATTTACAGATTTTTTAAGGTACTTCTGGTGAAAAAAATATTTCGTACTCTAGTATCCGTTTGCCAAACGGCTTAACTGTACATCGATTTGCGGTTTTTTTGTGTACAGCTTTCACTATTTTAATTACACTAATTCCCAGAAGTTCTCAATTAAAAACATCTTGCACTGTCTGTCATAGTGAGATATCATATCATGTTTATAAACTAACCTAAAACACCTGTCTTATTTATACTACTCTTTACTAATTGTTATCGACAAATCTTACTTAAATATCTGTCTTCTTTATTTTCAGAAGTGGCGTGTGGTTGGACGCAGCTGAAAGAGTCCAAACCTATGGCAGCAAAAGTTTACCTAGAGACGCGCGGAGAGAACCGTTAGGTCAAGACACACCACCCAACGACCATCAGAACCATAGGTAATACAAACACCAACTGTGTAACTTTTATTGACCATGCATTACATGTGATGCACTGATGACTTAGCTCTGTACGTCTGTGCATGACATACAATACACGAATAACCACTAAGAATAGTGAAGTTTATAAGTACGTGCATTAAATATAATGCACTATTGGACGTGTGGCAATTATATTGACAATGGCCTTAGGACGGTCAAAGTGATATTATTTCTCTTTCTTTATGTAGATTAATATTTTTATTTCTGTTTTGTTTATATCCCGGGTAGATGATACAGGGTACCTTTTTTGATTTACAGGGTAGAAGACATGCTGCGATGGGTGTCTGGTGTTAATAACGTAGCAAGCGTGCATCCTGTGCAAGAACGCCCACTTGATCTCTTACCTGAAGGTAAATAATGTTTATAAAATTAAAAGAACATACAAGAAATAGTGTGATGTCTATATAGGCTTCAGTAGGCTCTTAGGCCCATAATATTGAGAAAATACCTACCAAGAACGTTATGTCTACAACTTGCTAAAATGCCCAAAACCTTAACAAGCATAAGCTATTGAACCACTATTTATACAGGGCATTTTTTAAAAAAAGCTTCGGTACAAATGTTGCCCTGTTTGTTTATTAATAAGGCAATCCATCACGTGCGCAAATTCGCCAAAATACATAGTTAAACAGTGGTTATCGTTCAATTTAAATAATAGTCCTCATTTCAATGCAGATATCTACCTTACAGGTTCCTCTCTCGACTGAGAAATGATCAGAAGAGCCATATTAACTAAAACTTTTTCAATTATTATTTATTCTATCAGAATTAGATTATTTGAATAAAAAATAATAAAGGGTCGTTAGCGTTCGCGTATGGTCTTAGGTTTTACGCATTTAACATTTCACATTGATATTATTTCATATTCGACGACCTCCGTGGTGTAGTGGCTAAGCACGCTGGTTTCAAGGCGTCGCCGCTCCGAGGTCCCGGGTTCGATTCCCGGTCGGGTCAACATAGAAATCAAAAAAAAATCTATACTGTCTCGGGTCTGGGTGTTGTGGTACCACCGTTGTGTCTGATATCCATAACACAAGTGCATTAGCTACTTACTTTGGGATCAGAGCAATGTATGTGATTGGTGTCCAATATCTTTTCATGTCTAACTTCTATATTTTAATGCTTTTAAGTGATTCACTCAAGCCATTGCTATGCTGAGCTAATCTGAACCTTATGTCTTTCATTTCAGTGGGCAGCAGTGAGCGTGCGATATCACGCATGGAAGTCCCAGTCAGCCCGAGTAGCAAGCCTACCTCGGGAGACAAGCAGACCGTCTCCGTGACGCTGGTGAAGGGAGAAAAGGGTCTCGGCTTCACTATTACTACTAGAGACAACCCCACCGGAGGACACTGTCCTATTTATATCAAGACAATTTTACCTAAGGTAAGGGTTCTGCAGGTCTTCTACGAAAAACTAAATTTGTGGATACGATAGTCATTTTGCGGATCTGAAGCATTCTATACTAAAAATACGTTTCTCGCAGCATGGTTCCTTCTAAAGTATATCATGTTTATAACTGAAGCATATCATGATTATAATAATCCACCTTAATCTACCCATAGTAATATCTGAATCACTTGGTTCAGTAGCTTAGGTCCATAGAAAAAAGGTCTATTGGTTTCAAGAAATCATAATTTCTAAATCTAAATAGCCATATATTTATCCGTTATGAACTATTGAATGGAACAGCTGATTTTTTCTCTCTATTTTACTTTTGCCTTCATAGTAAAAGTTATTCATATTCATCAGTGTAGTCTTTACACAAAATTTCGGTACTGATTGAAATTTCAACCTGTATATATCTCCTGTTGGTGTATCTTTGCAATAAAAAAAACAATAGGATGGTATCATTCGCACAAGTGTCTCCATTGAGTCAACGATACACGTTATGCAGTCTAGAATATTAGAAACTGCTCCATGATCCATTAACATAGTAGTTACTACCTGCTTCTTGTACAGTTCTTGTGTACATTATTTCTTATTCGTTCCAATGATTTAATTCTAATTGTAATGTAATTCTTTCTATTTGCATGCCGTTGCTAATGGCTGGATATGTTAACATATTTTTTATATTGTCGATCCTCTGTATACCTTATTTAATAGCAAATAAATACTATTCTATAAGACGACCTCCGCGGTCGAGTGGCTAGCACACTGGTTTCAAGCGTCGCCATTTCGTGAGGTTCCGGGTTCGATTCCCGGTCGGGTTAATGTAGAAAACGATCTTTTCTATATTGTCCCGGGTCTGGGTGTCGTGGTACCACCGTTGTTTCCGATTTCCAAAACACAAGTGGTTTAGCTACTTAGCTTGGGATTGGAGCAATGTATGTGATGTTGTGAAATAACAAAATAATTTTAATCTTATATATAAAATTCTTGTGTCACAATATCCGTTCCCGTACTCCTCCGAAACGGTTTTACTGATTCTTACCAAATTTTATATGCGTATTCAGTAGGTCTGAGAATCGGCTACTATCTATTTTTCATACCCCTAATTATTATTTTTTTAATTTTTGGACGAATTTTTTTGGTTTTATTTTTTTACTAGCGGTCCCCCGCGACTTCGTCCGCGCGTTTTGAGTTTGCTCCCTCCCCTCCCGTCGCAGCGTGATGTTGTATATCCTAAAGCCTTTTTCAATAAATAAGCTATCTAAAACAGAAATATATTTTCAAATCGGTTCAGCAGTTCCTGAGATGAGCGCGTTCAAACCAACAAACTCTTCAGCTTTATAATATAATTAACGCAAGCGCACGTTGTACTTGAGCTGCGAACATTATTTTGGTGCGGAGTTATGTTAAAACTGTGATAGCTCCTAAGATATTTATTGGAATCAAATGATATAAAGGGCAACTTTGTTCTAAATGAAATGCTCGTGATGATGAATGTATTTATTTTGATAAGAATAAATACCTGTGTGTATAATACACCTCTAAAAATGATGCATTATTTTTTTACAAATTTATTAACATAAAAAAGGTTATAGTAAGTCAACCATAAAAGATAGACTTATGCTGTCGCGGACTTTATTATAGAACTCTTAATGCTAAACAATTTTGTCATACATGGTTTTTGTGTAACTTTAGCGGTTTCCGCAGCGTACGCAGCGGAAGCTCTCAAAAGGAATATCTTTCTCCCGTTTTCGCAACATTTTTCATTGCTGCTGTGGTCTTGTGAGTCGTATCTTTATGTTATATAGCTTAAAGCCTTCCTCGATAAATGGACTATCTAACATAAAAATAATTTTTCAAATCGGGCCAGTAGTTTCTGAGATTAGCGCGTTCAAACAAACAAACAAACAAACAAACAAACAAACAAACTCTTCAGCTTTATAATATTAAGTATAGATAATGTGGCATTAAAAAATACATACAACTCTAAATTTTTTATAGCAATTTTAGTAATTTAATCATTTTTTATCCCGCTCGATAACTAATCAACTATAGTGTTTTTCTTAACTTTTAAAATTACGAGGCTGGGCGAGACGGGGCCGGGGCGGGACGGTGCTAGAGGCGAAGCAGAGTTCGCTGGGTCCGCTAATAATATTGTAATATCCAGGGAGCAGCAGTAACAGACGGCAGACTCCGGGCTGGCGACCGGCTGGTGTCCGTGAACCAGGTGTCCGTGTCGGGGCTGACGCAGCAGCAGGTCGTGTCGCTGCTGCGCGCCACGCCCGCAGACTCCGCCGTCGAGCTCGTCGTGGAGCGCAGCGCGCCGCAGCGGACGCAGGTCGGTGCACAGTTATACAGGGTGAACAAAAGTCAAAGGATGCAGGTCGGTGCTTAGATATACAGGGTGTACAAAAGTCAACGGACGCAGGTCGGTGCTTAGTTATACAGGGTGTACAAAAAGTCTACGGACGCAGGTCGGTGCTTAGTTATACAGGGTGTACAAAAAGTCTACGGACGCAGGTCGGTGCTTAGTTATACAGGGTGTACAAAAAGTCAACGGACGCAGGTCGGTGCTTAGTTATACAGGGTGTACAAAAAGTCTACGGACGCAGGTCGGTGCTTAGTTATACAGGGTGTACAAAAAGTCTACGGACGCAGGTCGGTGCTTAGTTATACAGGGTGTACAAAAAGTCTACGGACGCAGGTCGGTGCTTAGTTATACAGGGTGTACAAAAAGTCTACGGACGCAGGTCGGTGCTTAGTTATACAGGGTGTACAAAAAGTCTACGGACGCAGGTCGGTGCTTAGTTATACAGGATGTACAAAAAGTCTACGGACGCAGGTCGGTGCTTAGTTATACAGGGTGTACAAAAGTCAGCGGACGCAGGTCGGTGCTTAGTTATACAGGGTGTACAAAAAGTCTACGGACGCAGGTCGGTGCTTAGTTATACAGGGTGTACAAAAAGTCTACGGACGCAGGTCGGTGCTTAGTTATACAGGGTGTACAAAAAGTCTACGGACGCAGGTCGGTGCTTAGTTATACAGGGTGTACAAAAAGTCTACGGACGCAGTTCGGTGCTTAGTTATACAGGATGTACAAAAAGTCTACGGACGCAGGTCGGTGCTTAGTTATACAGGGTGTACAAAAGTCAGCGGACGCAGGTCGGTGCTTAGTTATACAGGGTGTACAAAAAGTCTACGGACGCAGGTCGGTGCTTAGTTATACAGGGTGTACAAAAAGTCTACGGACGCAGGTCGGTGCTTAGTTATACAGGGTGTACAAAAAGTCTACGGACGCAGGTCGGTGCTTAGTTATACAGGGTGTACAAAAAGTCAACGGACGCAGGTCGGTGCTTAGTTATACAGGGTGTACAAAAGTCAACGGACGCAGGTCGGTGCATAATTATACCGGGTGTAAAAAAAGTCAACGGCCGCAGGTCGGTGCTTAGTTATACAGGGTGTACAAAAAGTCTACGGACGCAGGTCGGTGCTTAGTTATACAGGGTGTACAAAAAGTCTACGGACGCAGGTCGGTGCTTAGTTATACAGGGTGTACAAAAAGTCTACGGACGCAGATCGGTGCTTAGTTATACAGGTGTACAAAAAGTCTACGGACGCAGGTCGGTGCTTAGTTATACAGGGTGTACAAAAAGTCTACGGACGCAGGTCGGTGCTTAGTTATACAGGGTGTACAAAAAGTCAACGGACGCAGGTCGGTGCTTAGTTATACAGGGTGTACAAAAGTCAACGGACGCAGGTCGGTGCATAATTATACCGGGTGTAAAAAAAGTCAACGGCCGCAGGTCGGTGCTAGGGCTTGCATTCGAATATTCGAATATTCGAATTATTCGAATAGTAAGTCGTTTCGAATATTCGAATTTAGAAAACCCATTATTCGAATATTCGACGGCACTAATTTATACTTAAATTGTACAACGGTTTGTTCATATTTCGCGCGAATTCAACAAGCTGACGCCGCCGGATGAACTTCGTTGCAACTCGGAAGTGATCGGTAACGTTGGGTAGGTAGTATCTGTCACTCGAACCATCATCATCATTCATCATTGTCAGCCAAAGTCGTCCCTACTGGTCGGTCGACTGTTGAACTCGACCGACCGGCCTCCCCCACGGCTTTCCACAGCGACCGATCACTAGCGGTCTGCATCCCGTTTGATCCTGCGATCTTTATAAGGTCGTCTGTCCATCTTGTCGGTGGACGTCCTTTGGCTGCGCTGTGTCTTTGGTCGAAGGGTCTCCAATCTATAACTTTCCTGCCCCAACGGCCATCAGTTCTTCTGCCCAATGCCACTTTAGCTTACTGATTCTCAAGGCTATGTCCGTTACCTTAGTTCTGATCGTCTTCGTATCTCTTCGTTTCTGATTCGATCTCATAGAGAAACACCCAGTATAGCTCACTCCATCGCTCGTTGTGTGATTTTGAGCTTGTTTTTAAGGCCCATAGTTACAGACCATGTTTCGGATCCGTATGTCATCACTGGTAACACACACTAGTTGAAGACTTTCATCTTCAGACACTCTTACGCAGTTTCCCGAACGCTGCCCAGCCGAGTTGAATTCGTCGATTGGTCTCCTTGTCAAAGTTGGACCTACCTAATTGTATCACTTGTCCCAGGTAGATGTACTGTCGACAACTTCAAGAGTTGAGTTCCCAACGGATATTGGAGTGGGGTAACAAGGGATCTCGACATAATTTTCGTCTTTTCCATGTTCATTTTAAGACCCACTTGTTGGGATACTCGGTCAAGGTCTTCGAACATAGTGCCAAGATCGTCCAGCATCTTTGCCACAACGACTATATCATCGGCAAATCGGAGTTGTGTGATGTATTCGCCATTAACATTGATGCCGATTCCTTCCCATTCCAGAAGATTGAAGGCGTCTTCCAATGCCGCTGTGAACAGTTTCGGAGATATAACATCTCCCTGTCTCACACCTCTCTGCAGTGGAATCGCCCTCGTGTTCTGCTCTTGTACTCGGGTCGACATGGTGGCGTTGTTGTAAATCATACTCATTCGCTTTATTTTTTTTGTCTTTCTTCTTTAACTAATATGGAAGAGTTGGAAACAGCAATTCGAATGCAATTGGCGCTTTTTGATAGAGGAAGACCCAGACAAATATATTTAAACCAAGCATACAAATGTCTATCATGCATTCCGTCGAGTAATGTTGAATGTGACAGAGTGTTTTCCTCCTCGAAATTCATTTGCAATCATCTCCAATGTGCTTTTTTAAACGATGACTCTTTATACGCCTCTTTTCTGAGGTCATATTATCAAGGCAGGCACTAAGTAGTTATTGCCATATTTGATAATGACAAATTGACGAAAAAAAGACTGTTTTATACAATTAAGTTCCAATTTTAGCAAAACGTTTAATGTGATTTGATAATTTGATCTGAATAGCGAGAAAGTATTAGAATTTAGATTTTGTTAAACTAATACAGACGATTTTTGATGAAACTCAACATTTGTTGATACTTTTATTTTTAATTTGTGTTGATTATATACATTATACATAAAGTACATTATGTTGACTATAAAGAAGGCATATAAGGCCCTAATTATATGATTAAAACATTGTTTCAAGTTTTATTATCACTATTCGAATATTATTCGAATTATTCGAATAATGTCTCCAAAATATTCGAATATTCGAATATTAAACATTTTCGAATATTTGCAAGCCCTAGTCGGTGCATAGTTATACGGGGTGTAAAAAAAGTCAACGGTCGCAGGTCGGTGCATAGTTATACAGGGTGTAAAAAGTCAACGGACGCAGGTCGGTGCATAGTTATACAGGGTGTAAAAAGTCAACGGACGCAGGTCGGTGCTTAGTTATACAGGATGTAAAAAGTCAACGGACGCAGGTCGGTGCTTAGTTATACAGGATGTAAAAAGTCAACGGACGCAGGTCGGTGCTTAGTTATACAGGATGTAAAAAGTCAACGGACGCAGGTCGGTGCTTAGTTATACAGGATGTAAAAAGTCAACGCTCGCAGGTCGGTGCTTAGTTATACAGGATGTAAAAAGTCAACGGACGCAGGTCGGTGCTTAGTTATACAGGATGTAAAAAGTCAACGGACGCAGGTCGGTGCTTAGTTATACAGGGTGTAAAAAGTCAACGGACGCAGGTCGGTGCTTAGTTATACAGGATGTAAAAAGTCAACGGACGCAGGTCGGTGCTTAGTTATACAGGGTGTAAAAAGTCAACGGACGCAGGTCGGTGCATAGTTACCTGTATAACTAAGTTAGTTACCTGTAAAAGAAGTTTATAAAACTAAAACCCGACTACTTAAAACATGCTCTACAAAGTACGAAACAAGAAAATAGTCTTAAAGGATAGCCGTGGTCGTATGCCACCTGCTGTAGCAAAACAGGTTCGTTATTATAATAAAATGAAATCAAAGTGGCAGTGGTAGTTTTATAAACTTTTTTTATTTAATTTATTTTGGAGTTATGTAAATTTGTGTATGGTATAATTATTATGCAGAACAGACCTATTATAGTACCTTACACCTAAATAGTTCAAAAGTAAGTTTATAAATTCTTGCAATTATCAGGTGATTGCAAGCAAAGCCGTGAGCAACAGCTAATATTGTTAACAGATTGAAATGTGCTAAAAGAGCTCTTTCATTGAAAAGGGGCACTAACGACTCCGTAAAAATTTTTTTTAGTCCTTTACTTTAAGTCTCTCAGAGGGCGCTGCAGTCAATTTATTAAAGTAACTTCATGTAGCCTATACCAGCGGACGATCAAGAAGCTTCCAAAGACACCTTATTTGTCCAATTATGATAAATAGTTTAGAAGTTATGAGGGAACAGATGAACATACATACCATACATACAGGTCAAAATCATAACCCTTCTTTTTGCTTTGCCGTAGTCGGGTAACAAAAAGTACGAGCCAAATCAAGGCGGTTGGGTTGTCAATGGAGTTAAGAATATAGGACTTTTTTATATTTTTCCTGTATTCTAGACTTGACTAGGGTCGTTCTTATTTACCCCCTGCATAAAATTTTAAGGATCCGTGGACATTTTAACATAAACATATCTACTTTCTTTCTTGTTCAAGCTGTGAAAAAATGACGAGCCAAATTCTAGAGGATATTTCAGAGTCGAGTTTAGAATACAGGAAAAATAAACTTGTCTTTTTTATAGTTATCTTTAAAAAAAACCTCCAAACTCGAATGACAACCAACCCATTGAATTGGCCTCTTTCTTTTTTTACATCCTGTATAACCTGCGTATGTTATGATCTGAATGAAGACCATCACCAAGGTAGACAGACGAGACGACGTTACAAAGGTGCCGATGAAAATTTCAGTACATAATTTGTCAATTTCCAGTATCGATGCCAACGCGCGACTGAATCGATGCTTAAAGTAGCAGTGTGTATAGGGTCTTATATTTAGTATTCTACGAAAAACCTGAAAATTCCACACCACATATAAAACCGAGGCTAAAGTTAGTACCTACCTAACTTAGCTTTAACAATACAAGTTATCATCTGTCCATTTCTAATATAAATTGTAGACGTTTTAAGCATGCGTGACGCCGACTTCTAGGCTGCGAAATTAATGGTTAAGAAAGAGAAAGTTCAAACAAATATTTGCACTTGTGTCATAGCAAACATATTACTAACGATCCAAAATAAAGCAACCTGCAAAAACATATTTATAGCCACATCCCAATTTGTTAACATATATTTACTCTCACCTTTTCATTTTCAGAGGGTAGAACCCCAGCAGAGTCCGCAGAAGTACGTCGAGAAAGCCATAGGCTCACCTAACACCGTCAACTCCATAGAAGTGAAGCCAGAAAACGGTCGCGTATCCAGCATCGTCAACGCCATCAACCAAAACAACAGTTCAATGAGGGCAGGATACCGAAGAGCTCGTCTAAGGATGATTTGCTGAAGGAACAAGATAATGCCATTCAGGAAGCGCTGAATTCTTCGAGCAATTCTGTAAGTTTGGAAAAAATATACAGACCAGTCTGACAGAATCAGGGCACTCTGAAACTACCTACCTACAGGAACTAAATGGAAATTAAGGCTATGAACCCTTACACACTGCGACTTTTAGCATCGATGCAGACGAGCGTTTTGAAAACGCTATTCAGCATCGCGACTCACGCAATGAAAATATTTAAATTGGCATCGATGCAGTCGCTAATACATAATTTGTCAATGTCCAGCTTCTGCATTGCGATTGCATCGATGCTGTAAGTAGCTCAAGTGTGTTGACATTTTGCGACTGCATCGATGCTGCATCGCGACGGCATCGCTGCTAAAAGTCCCAGTGTGTAAGGGGTCTAAGTACTGCATAATATGGGAAGTTCCATTTTCAGTTTTACCGTTGCACTTCTGTTACTACCTACCTAGATACTTGATAACTTTCTTTAAACTTTTGATACTTAGCTATTAATAATGTATGAATCTTATTTAAAACCATGGAACTAAACAACCGGCACTTCAAAATATAGTCTTATTTCCATTTCTAGAACATACCTCCAGCTTCTGCTAACATAAATGATACGAGTTTCATTCTATTTCTAGTATCATTTTAATTCTTTTACAGGTACTCGGTCTCAGAAACAAGCTAGTCCTCCGGCTAGACGTTCCCGTCCACGATTCGGAGAAGGCTGGACTCGGCATCAGCGTGAAAGGCAAAGTGACTGTAGGCCCCGACCCTCAAGATCTGGGGATATTCATCAAGTCTGTGCTACACGGTGGGGCTGCCTCTAGGGATGGAAGGTGAGGAAATTTAGACTATTGTTTTTTTTTTACTTATATTTTTTTTTTTTTCACCCAAGGCCAAAGATTCAGATTGCCTATCATACTTTAGAATTTATCGTAAGCCGCCCATAAGGCCTCTGACTAGTCTTAACGACTAATATCAACTGATATTAGCCGAGACCAACGGCTTAACGTGCCTTCCGAAGAACGGAGAAGCTCGTGATGTACGTCACTTAGATATATGGTCGGAATGGTCACCCATCCAAACACGACCGCGCCGTAGGTTGCTTCACTTCGGTATTACTACCAAAGCGCTGCTACCACTGCGCTACGAGCACCTCTATACATACAGGGTAACTTTTTTATCAGTACCGAAATTTTGTGTAAAGACTCCACTGATGAATATGAACAACTTTAACTATGGGGGCAATAGTGAAAAACTTTAAAAAAAAGTAAAAACCGACTTCAAAACCAAAATGCACTAAAAAGTCTTTAATAAACTCTTCACCATTGAAAGGAAAGGAATCCGTTTTAGGCAAACAATTTCTTTTTGGAGTCGGTGCTGTGATAGTTGATGCTTGATGGTCAAAGTGATGGCACCGACTCCAAAAAGAAATTGTTTGCCTAAAACGGATTCCTTTCCTTTCAACGGTGAAGAGTTTATTAAAGACTTTTTAGTGCATTTTGGTTTTGAAGTCGGTTTTTACTTTTTTTTAAAGTTTATTTTATTTCTTTATTTTTAGTGATTACATAAGAGGGGGGGGGGGGGGGGGGGGGTGGGGGGGGGGAGTTGCACCTTATGATTCTATTTTTACGAAGCTACAAATTACCTTTCATAAGTTGTGTCATTATAATTACTGAACTCCTAGGCGTTAAGGAGTTCCACCATCATCTCAGCCCCACAAAATGTTGACTATCAGACGTAACAACACGTCAACATTAAGATTCTAGTAAAGAAACACTATACGTGCCTTTAATATTTGAGGGTTTCCCTCGAATACACCAAGATCCCATCATCAGATCCCAAAATGGAAAAAATGGGACCAACTAGAAGGTATACCCTCTAAGTAGGTAAAAAAATTTTTTCGATTCGGTAGACAAACGACTGAGATATGAGGTAACATACATACAAAAAAAAAATGATGATAAAAAAAAACATACAGTCGAATTGATAACCTCCTCCTTTTTGAAGTCGGTTAAAAAGTGAAAAAATATCAGCTGTTCCATACAAAAGTTCAATTGGCGCGCGTTCAAAATGTATGGAACAGCTGTTTTTTTTTCTCGATTTTACTATTGCCCCATAGTAAAATTTGTTCATATTCATCAATGGAGTCTTTACACAAAATTTCGGTACTGATAAAAAAGTCACCCTGTATAAATATGTCATACAAAACCTTAATAGGTTATGGTTCTTGTGTTCTTAAAAATTGGCTACAATAATTGATGGGTAGCTTCAAACCGTTGCGTTCTTACGTGCATGATATTTTATACTGTTACTTCTCAGGTTACACACAAACGACCAGCTACTAAGCGTGAACGGAGTATCTTTAGTGGGGCAGTCGAACGCTGAAGCGATGGAGACGCTGCGACGAGCGCTGCTACACTCGCGGCCGCACGTGCGCGGGAGCATATCGCTTGCTATAGCGAGGCGGACTGGTTAGTTATAGTATAGTAATAGAAATCACCAACAGCCACTATTTTAAAACTTAGACTCTTTATTTTGATTTTTAATACCATTAGAAAAAAAGATTTGCCTCGCTTTGAACACAATCATACACTTTTGATTGGGGCATAAATTAATTAAATAATTAATTCAATGAAGAAGTTCAATCCTTATATTGGCATAGTCTTTAGCAATGCACACACATTTAGGATCTGTCAAGCACATTTTTACCTCAGCCTTCCCTAATTTCATTTGCTAGCTATCTCTAGGAAATCACGAGAAATTTGGACTCGTCTTGAATACAGATTCTGGCTGTGCTTTTTTAAAATTGAGGATACGTAATTCAGCCATGATGTTTTTATTTTTTTTACTTTGGTACATCCTTATGTCCAACAAAAAATATTTTCAACCTAAGAACTGCGTCTAGGATCAAACATTTTTAACTTCCAGGTATTTATAAACTTTAGTGTTAAATCATAACTCATAGGTAGTAGGCACACCGAACACACAAGAACTTCTAAACACATATATTTTGTACTTAATGTTATAAACTAAGTGACAACTTCCCGCCCACAGACAGCATGGACAGCCTAGCCAGGTGGAAAGACGACACTCCACCAAACGGCAACGACACCACAAATTCAAACGACAACAGTCAATTCAACACCGTCATTTACAACTCTAATTCCACGGACAAAGAGTGCAAATCCAACGACTCATACCCTAAGGAAGGATTCGATAGCCACGACGGTAGAGGAAGCAAAAAAACACGCGTCAATAGTCACGATAAACAATAACAACAGCTGGGTGTCCAACCAATCGGATGACAGCAAAGGTTACTTAGAAAGAGACAAAGAAGTTTCTCACGATAATAAGAGGGATAGCTTCGAATGGAGTAGGTTGGATGGATGGAATCCAGTGATAGACAGATTGACAGGGTTAAGGAATGAAAGCTATTACATGGCGACGGGGCAAGACGCTCCGGTGCCGAACGGACATGGACATCACTACAGGCCTAATCTGCATGTGCATATGTCTCGCTCGCCGCCTGCGCATCATAACGTCATCATTGAGGAAGACTATGGGACCACGACAAGGTAACATCTGTTTCTGTTTTTTTTCAGGTTTCGTATGGGTATAGGATTACATAAACAAAGCATCACGTAGTCAATGTTTAGGTATTTAATTTTTTATTTATCAAACTGGTACATTTCAAAACGATTGCCATAATATTTTTGGCGATGTACTGTAATGACTCCATTACATTAAACTTTGACTTTGGGAGAGTAACCGCCTAATTTTTCGGAAGTTTTCGTACTTTTCTGTCTTCATACTCTACCGGTAGTAACTAAGGCCCAATTTGTAAATCATTAGTAATGGTAAAGTTTTTTGGTTATTATCAAGGTCCAATACAATGTGGCCATGAAAATATCTATTCTAACATTTGTTTAAGGTAGTTTTTCTTCAAAACTCACACAGTCGTAAATATTCAACCGCCGGTAACGACATTTTACCATTTCTATCGATGAAGAAATTGGACCTTAGTATTTCCAGTTATTGAACCTTTTAATCATACTCAATATATGGACCAGTAAGTATATTTACTTACTGGACTATATATTACCACACCAACATGATACTTACCAAAAAAGTAGTTTTAGAAGTTCATAATTTTTACCATTCAGTTCTAATAGGGTGCCTGTTTCCATAACTGCTCTGCTATCATAGCTACTAGTATCTTCCAGATATCTATACTTATACATATTATAAAGATGAAGAGTTTGTTTGAACGCTCTAATCTCAAGAACTACTGAAACGATTTGAAAAAATATTAGCTATTTATCGAGGAAGGCTTTAGGCTATAAAACATCACGCTGCTATGAAATGGGAGAGAGCAAACTCAAAACGCGCGGACGAAGTCACGGTGGACCGCTAATCTTCTATCAGTGTCAACCTAGACCCTGACCACCAAGTTGCCTTAACCCCCCAGAGGCAGCGGCGCGGGCACGGGCGGGGAATCCGGCAGCGAATGCGGGGCGGGCTTCAGCCGGGACGCGGTGGGCCGCCGCTCCATGTCCGAGAAGCGCCACGCCGCCATGGACGCCAAGCAGACCGGCACCTACAAGAAGATCAAGGAGATCAAGGCCGTCAACTGTGAGTTACCTGCAAGTTATCAGTCAGTTAGACTGTACAGTCAATTTGGATTTACAAGTCTGATGTATCGTGCTGTTTCAAGTCTCATCAGAACGACAGCAGTTTCATTTATTCGATCAAATTCGTTCTTATGAGAAGTTCTACCTCCTTCTAAAAGGACATTGTGATTGGAGCCTTTGGCCTCATTTAGTAGGTACGGTACGGGATATGCCTGCCTGCCCGATATACCTGTATATATAATGTTTTTAATGGAAAAACAACACAAAGTTCCCAACCTCAGGTCGCCCCTTCGTAGCTTACTACGCTACGGCGTAGTATTCCATAGATACGCGCGACCTTCGCACGAGGGTGACAGTTCCCCATTGGTTTTGTAGTTTTTTAGAATGTTGTGAAGAAGTTTTCTTTTATAAAACTTGCACATAATTTAAAGATTTTTTGAAGTGAAACTTCTTTATCGGCGTTGGAAAAAAAAAAACCGTCACATTTTTCGGTTACGCGTCACATTTTTCGGATACGCGCCATCTTTTTCTTGCCCCTACCACGGTTGGTTCAGACGAAAAGTACTTTCACTTTCTCATGCTGTAATAATCTTAGTAGCAAAAAGGTGAAGTGAAATAATTGTATTATTTGTATTCATGCCTATGATAATAAAATCCTTTGGTTTAAACTTTATCTAATTTAACTTTATTTAACCAATTTCTGGAAAGTTGCATGTAGATCATTTTTCGAAAAATAAGGCCATAAAGTAGTTTCACTTCTTACGTGTGTACACTAGTACACGCACACATTTTTTTTTAATTAGAATAAGCACGATTCATATTATCATCCCTGTGTTGGATGTCACTAACCAAAACAACAACCTGTATTGGACAGAAGTATTTTATTTATGTCCCTATGCTCGTATTACTTGTAACTTGATAAAAATTACATGAGCTTTGATTTCTTATTTTACTCTGCCAGACATTTATTATATCATTTACGCTCTTTGTCAAAAGATGTTCTACACAAACACTCATTAACTGGTATAAACTTATCCCTCAGTTGGTGCTCAAATTCCATTCGGAACTTATTGATTTAATTAACATTTTAAGAGCCCTAATTATGCCTAAGTAGTAAATTTTATTATAACTTTAACATTTGAAGATCCATAAATAGACAAATTTTTTGTTTTTGTTACAGCATTACAAGTAGGACCATCACTAGGAATGCGAAAGTCTTCCAGTTTAGAATCGTTACAAACAGCTATACAAGAGAACCAAAGGCATCCACGGAACGAACCTATTTATGCGCGAGCGCACCCACGTGAGTAAACATGGCTTTTAATAATGTATTAAATAACAACATTTGGTATTTCCTTTACTTAATGCACTCTATATTTTCAAGATCGAAAAAATCCAAGCTACAAACAAACATTTCACCTACCTAAATCCTTGGTTAGACACCATTTATTTTTTTCTGTACCACTTATTTACGTAATTAACATATTGTTTTCTTTGCAGCGTTAAAACACTGGCTGACAGACGACCATGGGCCAGATGGAATCGTGAGAGGATCTCCACAACAGTCGTCACTATCTCACAAAAAGCCATCGTTACTCAAATCTTTTTTCAAATATGTTTAGGTACGTAGAGGTATAGACCAGTTGTGTTGTGTCCCTCATTTTGATCTATACCAATTAAATAGTTTAAAATGGAAATGAAAATTGTCAAATAACTATAATAACAGCGATTCAATTATTATTTTCTCTACTAGTGTAGCTCTATCTATTTCTTCTGCGTACCGTTACTTGTTGGTGTACATCTTGCAAGGAAAAGCAGTTAGAGACAGTTGGATTCGCGGGGAACTGTTCAACTTAAAGCCAGGTCCAAACGAGTATAACAAGTAATGTAAGATAACGTGTAAGGCTTTACATTAGTTATTAAAAAAGTTTTTCAAAATACTCATTAATCACGAAGTGTACCCGTTAATGCTTTATAAAAATCATTTAGTACATTGCTAAGGTGGACCTTGCACACTTAAATAATTCACTAATTGTTTGTATTTAAAATGCACCATGTGACAAACTTTTTCTAATAACTTTGGTTTTACTGAGGTACTTAGTATCAAAGTGTACGGTTCGTTAAGTACGTTCCCAGTATAGCTTTTATAAAAAACATCACGGTTTGGAGATTTTCACTAGCCAACCCGAGTTCACATACATACTTCTATAATTTTAAGATTTTCTTTTTGTTATTTAGAATCGGCAAGCCCCATAAAAAGCCGGAGACTGAGATATACGGGCGCTCGCAACCGGGTCGTGCTTCAGAGAAGTCCTTATCAAGAGAAGCGCTAGAAAGGCATAACAGGACCGATGAACGGGACGAGAACACCCCACAACAAAGGTATGTCTATCTATAGATGGGTATTCTGGAGAAATCAGTTACGTGAGATCGAGGAGATCTGTCAAAAAATTTTTTACCCAGGTAAGCATAGGATAGGTTCTTTCGTCAAACTTGAACGTGATATTTTTACATGCGCAGTAAGATTTTTAAGTAGACAGCCATTGCTGGCACGTTTGTAATGACTTCTAAGTTTTTCTATCATTTAATGTTAAGGTATTAAGAGGTGATATTACCAAAGTCAGATAAGGAATAATCGTCGAAAACAATACAAATGCCTAATTTGAAAACGTCATCTATTTGTCAGCAATCATTTATGTAAATGTCATTTTAAAATCGTTTAAGTCCTATCTGACGTTGATAAAATCGACTTTAAATCGCTTAACTTTTGACAACTTTTGATTTTTCATAATGTTCTTCTTAAGTTAAATACAAAAAGTACCTAAAAATATGGATCTGATTTTATAACATCGTATATTACTTTGTATTCATAAAGATGAAATAAGAAACCAAAAATTTGCGTACGGCGGGACTTGAAAACCAGCAACTTTCTGGGTCAAACGCTCTACCAATTGAGCTACCGTCTTGTCTGTCCGACACTGCGAAATTTGTTTTCTTATGGTGCAATTTCACTAGTCGATAGGGTCCGCATGTGGCGTGTGGGAAATTTCTGGAACGCATGCTACAGAGTTCGCATTTGGGGAACCGTTTTCATTCGGCGACATTCGTTGCATGCGCAACCTTATTAATATATATATAATTAGGAAATATTTGACTCAAGACCCGCAACCAAGCTGTATATTGATGAATTTCATTGGTCGATATCACGGTCGGTATAATGCATGCGGGGAATCCCCGCAGGCGTTGTACCGAACGCGTATCGACTTGCAACTTTCATTGGTCGTTATCTCGCATGCGGGGAGTCCCTGCATGCTGTATACCGAACGAGTTATCGACTAATGAAAAATGCGCCATTATGGATACGTCATTACGCATGACGCAAATGGTTTCTTATTTGATCTTTATGAAAATAAAATATGACACTGTGAGTGTTAAATTCATTCTAAACCATATATTACTTTGGTTTAAAAATGTGTAGTGATATATTACTGTTGTGTGCAGAGTGGAGGCTGCGCACTCGCGGCAGAGCAGCAGCGAGCGCAAGTCGGGGCGGGCGGGCGCGCCGGCCTACCGCGCGCCGCCGCACCGCACCGCGCCCTCGCAGCAGCAGCAGGTACGCTGATCATTACACAATACATTACACAATCTATTCCACTCGGAAACTGATAACGCTTCGCTAAATTAAAACCAGATTACACTACCGGCTTTTTAAAAGGACACCTTAGTTATTAGAAAGGACGTGTAGTTACATCAAGTATAGCTTACTTTTTATCAGTTTACATTTATTTTAAATCCAAATTAGAAAAACATATACTCTTTTGTGTACCAGAAACTCATTTTTACCTATTTTTAATTAAATGTAACATTGAAAAATATAATTATATATTATAAATATTTAATAACTATTTTAAACGAACAAGTTTTGTACTGATATTTTACATAGGACCTTATGTTTCTTAGGCGGATTTTTTCCGTATTAAGTGAGTTAAAAATATTTTATTTCGGACAGAATCCATTATCAATGTTGGTGTAATGGCTCAACACGCTGGATTTCAAGGCGTCACCGCTCTGAGATCCCGAGTTCGATTCCCGGTCGGGTCAATGTAGAAATCAAAATTTTCTGTATTGTCTCGGGTCTGGGTGTTGTGGTACCACCGTTTTGACTGATTTCCATAACACAAGTGCATTAGCTACTTATTTTGGGATCAGAGCAATGCATGTAATTGGTGTCCAATATTTATTTATTTATCGACCAACTACGTACAATAATTGATTAATAATTTGAACGTTAGAAACAATTGGCTTAAATAACTATGTTTATAAGTAATTAATTAATTTAATTCAAACTTAATTTAGTTATTACCAGCAATTTATATTTCAAATTCCACTTCCACTTCATTTATTATGATCAGCGAGTCAGGGCAGCTGGGGATAAATGAATAGCAACCCAGTTTCTTAAGATAGAACTATGCTCTCTTACGGCTATGATGTTCATGATGCTTATTATATTGGCTATTAAGATATTTTTAACACTCATTTCAATCAACTGATCACATTAGAATCAACCTAACCTAAGAACTTACCAGATGGTGAGTGATTAGATGTGGACTTGTGTGAAGCAATCGTATTTATTAGACAGTAAAATATATACGTTTGATTGATCATACCGTACGTTTTGAACTGTCTTATTCCACCTCTGAGTGTCTAACCAATGGATAGTTTCCAAATATAGCAATAGATATTATTAATAAGGGTCTGTTTGACAATGACACACTAACTTCCGGTTATTGCTATCGGATACTTTAAACTAAATGCCGTGATTTATTTAAATTTATTTGTTGGGTAGTGCTGACGTTTCGATTACGAAACAGGCCTTTAAAAATATTACACCACCCAGCAATTAACTCATCATTTTTTTCTTTTTAACGCCTTTCTCCGACTCACAGACTATGTATAGATAGATACGGTCACTGTTACCGTTTGAATCGTTAACAAACATTGCATGCAATGTCAAAGTTAAAATCATTCTCACAAACTCTACGATCATACTTAATATCAAACTGCTTCTATTCATTGGATGAATATTTTAATAACTAAATATTAAGATATTTTAAAACTGTTCTGCTCTTTATCTACTTATAACATAATATCTTTATTTTGTAATATTACACCTACTACTTTACTTACATTGAGCTGCCCTTAAAATTTGCCATACCTTCTGGGTAACTGGGTCATAAGTTCACAAATTGTATTATATATTTTATCCTTATAATGTATACACCTAGTACGCAAATGTGAATAAAATAATAATAATAAATAATAGATACATAATCCAGAAATTACATACTGCTCATATATATTGTAGATTCAGAATTTAAAAAAATACCGTTCTATAGACATAAAATTTCACATACCAGCACATAAACAACAAACAAAACAAAAAACTGATTATTTAATTTTTGTTTGTCAAAACAGGCTTTAGAAAGCGCATGGGGACCAACCGGTCACTACGTGAACTACGAAGAAATACAACAGAACCTCAAGTGAGTATCCTTATCAATGACCTGTTTATTTTTATTTACACAATTCCGATATTAAAACAGCAATGTTTCAAGGTACGATATGTTTGACAGCGCGCGCAGAGAAAAACTAAGCGAAGTGCAAATTGGGCAAATGAGGCGGCAAGTGCACGCGCAAGAGAGCTAAAGCTGAGGAGGAGAGGTGAATATTGTTTGATTATATTGTTTAAAAGAACTAAGGTAACGGACATAGCCTTGAGAATCAGTAAGCTCAAGCGGCAATGGGCAGGGCATATAGCGCGAAGAACTGATGTCCGTTGGGGCAGGAAAGTTCTAGATTGGAGACCCTTCGACTAAAGACGCAGCGTAGGACGTCCACCGACAAGATGGACAGATCAAACTGGATGCAGACCGTTAGTGATTGGTCGCTGTGGAAAGCTGTGAGGGAGGCCTATGTTCAGAAGTGGACGTCCTTTGGCTGATAATAATGACAATGATGATTATTGTTTAGAAAAATAAAATACGAGTAATTGCAGTGCGTCTGCAATCGCGTAGTAAACTTTTCTAATTTAATTTTCTATGGGCTATGGAGTAGGCACTTCGTCTTAGCCCAGCGCCAGACGTTACTCAGTAGAAGCTGTTCGCAAAAAAAAAAACCGCAAATCGATGTACAGGTTAGTCGTTTGACACACGAATACTAGAAAGTTTAGAAACCAAAAGTTTTTTTTTACCCGAAGTTCCTAAACAAAATCTTCGGTAGGAGGTAGGAAGTTGTAATAGGAAAAGCTCAAACTTGGTATGGTTTAAAAAAAATTTTGGTTTTATTAAATACCAATAGCTGAAATTGTAATATTTTCGAGAGCTACCTAAAAAGCCCTTTCAAATAATATCACAGTACACGATAGTTTACTGAAGTTTTTTTTAAAATTCCCATACATAATATTTTGTGAACAAGCCCCCTTTCTACCGAATTTTTTTTTTATACTAATTATTTGCACCTCTAACGCGTGAACCGTAAATTTTCATTTTTTTCTTAAGAATTGATTCGTACGCCGTCCACTACTGCGGGCCTAAGATGCGCGCCTATTTGTCATTTATCGATAAAATTCAAACGTCGTTTTTATCATTTTAAAAAAGGTTTTTAGTTATTTTGTTGTATTTATTTGTTTTAAAAAGCAAAAAGGATTGATATACAAGTGAAAAATATGTGTCAAAACATGTTGTTTAGGAAATAAAATTATTTTATCGACGCGATGAACGGTATTGGGGCGTGCATGTTAGGCTTGCTGGTGTGTATTGGTATTGCGATGTTGCTTTGACTGAAGTAACTATACTATGGATGCAAATTCGTATCGAGATTTCGTATAATTAACCTAGCAGATTAGCGTGGGATTGTACTACACGAGCGAGTGAAATATAAATATGTACTTTTATTTTTTCTTAAGTTGCATCGCAGTACCAATTTGGCTACTCAACTAGAAACTTAAACGGATTAATGTAAGATCGCAATTCGCCCCTCTATATGTCTCAATGTGTTCTTAAAGCTTCGGATATGACTCTATCGGACTAAAGAATAAACGTAGTTACACGATACATCTGCAACATAGAATCATATTTTATAGAATAAAAGTTCGATTTACATCTGCAATAGAATTTCACTTGGCATTTACTTTTATAGTTGGGTATCGATCTAAAATAGTTACACGACCTCTTCAGTTCAGTAAAAATATAAGTTTTTATTTCGTAAGTCAGGTTCTTTAGAATAATAAAAAGATTATAAGATCATTCCTATTCCACGGACATCTGGCACGTCCTGCAGCGATCCTCTTCAGTAATTTTTAAACTCAATTCTACCATCTCTGCCTTACCTTCGTATTCCACTCTGATTGTTTCTTAAATTGCCAACCTTTGCTTATTTATTTATCTACCATAGTTACTACTTACACTTTAGAAACCTTGTGTATTCCTCATACATACGTAAATAAAAAGTTATAATATTATATCCACAACGAAGATACATAATATCCGTACTTATTTTACTATTAAAACTTTGGCTTCCTTATACATTTACGAAGAAAATCCCATTTAATAAATAATCGTTAATAAATATTTGCGCTATTATTATTTAACAAAACATGCACACTCGGGCTTGAGTGGGCTTCACGTTCAAATAGAATCCTGGTGGCAAAGCACTCGGGTCCGAGTGATTTAAATAAAATGACGTCACGCAAAGACGTCGCCGTAAACACTCGGGCCCGAGTGGGCGGCACCGCTGCAACGGTTTTCGCGCAATTGAATTCAAACTTAACTTGTTAAGTTAACAAGGTAAGTTTGGCTTTTGTACTCATCTCAAAGGATAAGGAAAAGATTTCTTTCTGCCAACTGGCTGGACAATAGACGGATACAAGAACTTCTCACGGCTGATCTCTCGGCAAAGGAAATAACGACCGTGCAAATATTTAATTCAAGTAAATAAGTGAGATCTTAGCCGAGAAACGATATACCTACCTCCGCTGATATTACTTTGGGCATTTTTATATGATATAAATGAAGTCGTAGTCTTAGTCTTTTCGTATTATTTTTTAGTGATTTGAAGGTATATACGCGGGATGTGATATTTTAAATCCTAGATACTTAGTAGTAGTAAGCTCATAATTTTGAAATCACTCAATTTGTATTATCGTTTGTAATAACTCTGACCTTAAAAATCAGTTTAAAATAATCACACATCATTAACTGCTGGACAAAAAGAATCCCCCGGTATTTAAATACCATTAAAATAATTGTGGCATAACGTAACAGCATAATTATCGACACGTTGTTACACTGATTACGTTGTGTTAGCTTAAAGTCAATTTCTTAAAAGTCTTGATTTTGCTTCTGAAAAAAAAAGATGAGTAAATAAGTGGCATCAGGGGAAGTCCTAGGGCACGTAATTTGCAACGGACTGACACGCTAGCCGGTTTGAAATTACTAAAGACCGTCTGAAGTTTAATTTAAAGAATGTACGTGAAGGGACGAATCTATTTATTTTATTTCTTCTGTACTATATGAAATCTTGTGAGATGCTAAATAACACCTTATTTATTCACTTTTTCAAACTCAAACTCAAGAGTTTATTTTATTGTATAATTTATTTTTATCAATGTACATGAGAAAGTCTTGTATAATCTCTAATGGCTAACAAAGCTTTTGAGCTTTCAAACAGGTTTTATATTCAGGTAGTGCACAAAGAATATATTAATTATATTGTTTTTAACCCAGGCCCAGCTGCCTACAGTACATATACATATCCGTTCATATTTATATCCATATCCTACAAAATACTTAGGAATTTGATCGAAAACAACAGACAGTTTATCGTCATTTAGCAAGTCCTATTTTATTAAGTAAAATAAAATAAAAATAAATATCCTTTGGGACATTCCCACACATCGCCATCTAGCCCCAAAGTAAGCTACTCAAAGCTTGTGTTATGGGTGCCAGACAACGGATATAATACTTAAATACTTTTTTTTTTGTAAATACATACATGATATACATAGAAAACACCCAGACCAATACAAACAGACATGTTCATGCACACAAATGTTTGTATTGTGCGGGGATCGAACCCGCACCCGCTGCGTAGTAGGCGATTTCTCGACCACTACACCAGACGGGTCGTCAAAGTAAGCCCCGTTTATTCACGGATTTAAATCATGAGTAATGAATTGTTAAGGAAGTAATGAGACAGATTTCGTTCGGTAAAGTCATTTCTTTTTGCTTGACAAATGTTGTAAACAATCTTAACATTCCTTTTTTCTGAAATAATTCATTAAAATAAGATATTTAGAATAGCACAAACATAGTAGGTACATAGTTTAGTACTGAGATCTTTTAAAATCAAATAGTACTTAAACGATTTTTATTCACTGATATTATTTAAAAAGCTATAAAAAGATTGTTTACATTATTCCATTAGTAAAGATACTCTAAATCTAGGGAGGGAATTGGAAAAATAAAGGGAACTGACTCTACATCATAAAATTAGATTTTTCACAATTAACTTACAACATGTACTTGTTTTTCCTTCGCTCCCACGGCGGTGGTGGGTAAGATGCATGTGCTTTGTAATGCTCGATTTGTAATTATGCTAGTTGCGTGATGAACTGCTGCGTCTGGTATTAGCTGGCTGAAGTCGAGTTGTACTCGTATATGTATGTCTGCAAACGGACATAGTTATTTGAATGAACTTTTTTTAAAAATCCAAAAAAATGAGGAGGTTTTCATTAAAATAGGGGCTCTATTCCTGAATCACTCACTTGAATATGGCGTGTGATTTTTGTTCAATATTAATCTATAAATATCACACGCCATCTTGACGCGTGTGACTTAAAAGTAGAGGCCCAGTTTCTGTATTAAACATACAGAATCTCGTTTATCGATTTATAATGTTCATATTTAAAAACTATACTCCCCTCAAGTCGGTTCATTTAATCCCCATCTTAATTATTTGCATAAGTACTAAAAATCATAAAAACTTTGATTATTCTAGATACCCATGGTTGTTATTGAGAAGTTACAGCCATGTAAAATAGTCTTTCGCTGTCGCACGTAATTTACCATTCACAATAAATTATATTAAAAGATTCAAGGAATCTTGTAAAATTATTAGAAGTACTGTATCTATGCGATTAAGATTAATATTACATGAGTTAATAGTAAATACATTGGGTGGTGATATTGAGTTGATATAAAGTGGTGATTAATTAAAATAGCTTTTATGTATAATCCGTTGTAAAGAAAACCTTATATCATAGCTTGACATTGCCTGTCTGGCACTATTTCGTTAATGTGTCATAAAAGTAAAGTTAGCCTGTAACATCCCACTACTGGGCAAAGGCCTTGCCTCATCAATGAGGTAGTTTGAGCCATACTCCACCACGCGGGCTCAGTGCGGTTTGGTGGAGGGGTGTTTGCAAGGAAAGCGACTAACCTTGCTGACAGATTTTATCAAGCCGCCCATAAGGCCTCTGACTAGGCATTACGACTAATATCAAACCGATATTAGCCGGGACCAACGTCTTAACGTGCCTTCCGAAGCACGGAGATGCTCGTGATGTACGTCGCTTAAAAGATCGGAATGGTCACCCATTCAAACACGACCGCGCCGTAGGTTGCTTATACATTTTGATTTTCGCACTTTCTATGAATAAAGAAAATAAAAGTCTTCAAACGCCGTTACGTATGCAAACAATAGTTATTTATTTACTTAATAGTCAAGTGAGTTTACAAGTTAAATATGTTTATGCTCCAAGCAATGCTAGTTCGTAGGTAAGTACTTAAACTCCAGACAGCGAGATAAACTGGTCTGTAAATAATTAAGAGTCTCCTACGTCTGTGAGTAAAGTGTTGTCTATTTTGGGCTATGAATTTAAGATTTATTTCAATTGGTGTCTAAAGTTATAAAAAGTGAATTAACTCAAGTACGTCTTTGTGAATAAATAAAAAGAAATTGTTATGTCTATTTTAGAATGCTTTTAGTCGGTGTCAAAGTCACTAATTATAAAAAGATATCAACAAAAAAGTTAATGTTAATAGGCGGGTTTTTATGAGTGTTCCTTATCTATCATTTGCTAAATCTAGCAACAGTTTTTAGCAAACATAATGGTGCACTTAGCCATTAACGGGTCTATTTCACGTGTTGCTCACATATGTTAATGTCTTCCCTCGTCAAGTAATGTCCCACGTAAAACTGCGCTGGTTGCCTTTAAAACAGGATTAAAAATAAGGCTTTAGAAGCACGACACACAGTAAGAGTCGTTCATATTTATTATGTTTTAATAGACGTACTTTATAAAGGAAAGTAGTTAAATATGTGGTTCATAAGCTACGTTGGATTTATGTATTTTTTTTAAAGACCGCATTTATACTCATTGTAGAATTAGTACAGGTAGTTATGGTAGACAAAAAGACTATATTAAACAGTGTGTCCAGGCAGGTAGTAGTGTGTTATAAAGTAATAAAATTTTAAGGACGATATCTACGAAAAATTTCATAGGGGAAAAAACCCATATGGGGGATCAATTTCCAAAACTCCACTATACGGCAGTGCTTTTTTTTATTTTAAAAAATACCAAACTCGTGATATTTAAGGCCACTTTAAGTTAATATGGT
>CAWUPE010001468.1:0-5000 GCA_963924145.1 Pyrausta purpuralis
GTAACCGAAGGTTAGGTTAGATTAGGTTAGTTTGATTTTGTTAGGTTCCGAAGAAAGATTCCAGAAAGATTTCAAAAACTAACAAAAAAATCCATTTAGGTAACCGAAGGTTAGGTTAGATTAGGTTAGGTTAGGTTTGATTTGATTTTGTTAAGTTCAGAAGAAACATTCCAGAAATAATCCAAAATCTAGAAAAAAACACCCTAGGTAACCGAAGGTTAGGTTAGATTAGGTTAGGTTTGATTTTGTTAGGTTCAGAAGAAACATTCCAGAAATAATCCAAAATCTTAAAAAAAAACACCCTTAGGTAACCGAAGGTTAGGTTAGATTTTAGGTTAGGTTTCATTTTGTTAGGTTCAGATGAAAGATTCCAGAAAGATTTCAAAAACTAACAAAAAAATCCATTTGGGTAACCCACGGTTAGGTTAGATGAGGTTAGGTTTGATTTTGTTAGGCTCCGAAGAAACATTCCAGAAAGATTTCAAAAACTAACAAAAAAAAACATTTAGGTAACCCACGGTTCGGTTACATTTACAAACTAATAATTACAATAGTTTAAAAAACTATCATGTTTATCGTATCAAATTCAGCAAACCCTTTCATTTAATACCCATATCATGGGGGTGCATTTCAAATAGCCAAATCGATATCTTTAATGTCCGCCATGTTGGATTTAAGTCACGTGACTATTTTTGTCGTATTCCTGAGAGCAAACCCTTTCATTTGATACTCATATAATGGGTTTTTACCCATTTCCAATAGCCTGTTTGGCATCTTGGGGAAGCCGCCATATTGGTTTTGTAATGACGTTTCTTAGCTTGTCATGTATTGTCATCAAAAGTCAGAGCGTGTGCAAAATTTCATCCTAATCGAAGACCGGAAAGTGGGTCAAATAACGATTCCAAGTTTTTCTTACACATACATAGTTACAAGTGAAGCTAATAATATAAGCGTGTTAAACAATAAATAAAATTACACGGTACACGGCGGGCGAGGTGTGATATACATATATATATATATATATATATACATGTATATATATATATATATATATATGTATATCACATATATACATATGATATATATATGTATATCTAGGTACATATATATATATATATATATATATATATATATATATATATATATATATATATATATATAATACTACAGTACATACTACAGTACAAAACAAAATTTGAACCCAAAGGAAATCAAACAATATGAAACAGTCCATAACAACTACTTGACTAAAATAACAAACCAACCGGACAAACTTTATACCCCCTATTACATGTATTTAAGTGTTTATGTTTGTTAAAATACCTACAAACAGTTAAAACAAATATTGTGTTTGTATCGATTTGATACCGTTGCTCTGCATTCATCGAGCAGTGTATGTATGAGACGGATAACCAAAACCTGAATATTAATAATTTTATCGGATAAAATTATCCCAATATACTTATTATTATTATTGTATTGCATTGCATTTCATTAATAAGTACCTCCTATCTACATACATTATGTACCTAATTTATGTTTATTCAATCCGAGGAAATTTTTACACTAACCAACCAACCAACCAAGGAATTTTCAAAAAGAAAAAGGCACATTCAAATCTCTTTAAAACCACTAAATCACACCTCGCCCGCCGTGTACCGTGTACCCCACCCTCCCAGCCCTTCCCCGTGTGGCCATCGTATAAGGGGGATATGAAAAAAATATTATGTAATAGTCTATTAATATGGACGCGCCATATATCCACCACATAATAGGTGGGTGGGTGGGTCAGTTAGCAGGGGCGTGGCATTCCATATAGGCAGTAAAAAAGTGCCTACCTCGTCATTATAATGCCAAATCAATATTACAATATATATCTATAAACTAAGCTAGAAATTTAAAGCATTTTTATCATCAACTTTCATACATTAAGTATTAACGCGCTCAACTAATAAACGAAAATATTAAAAACACTATTGCAATTGCGCCTCATACCTACAATGTCAGTGAAGATATAAACCAGAAAAAATTGAAAATGACGCCCTGTTCATACAAATCAAAAGGTGACAGGACTGACAGGTGATATTCGCATCATATACCCATAAAGTAGGCATACATACATACATACATACATACATACATACATACATACATACATACTATCAATACTTAAGATTTATTTTTAATTAAGATAGAAACATGGTTATAAATTGATAAATCATGATTTTATTTTAGCTTGGTTATTTATTATATTGACAAACTTTCAGATGTTACTCGTCCACCCTAGTAGGTATATTATACTAGTCTAGTAGGCGCGTCGTTGCTATTTCCTGCGCTTTTTACCTATTTAATAAACTAAAATAAATCTTAAACTAATATTATTATGAATGCTGGAAATTCCGTCATTTTATTTTATAATACTTTTAAAATTGTAAGTAGGTCAAGAGAGCTTAAGTTTTGGTTTCAAAGTACAGCAAACATTCCTTGAAAAGTTTGCGGCAGCCATTTTTTTTTCTTCTATGGAGTTCTTGTTTTGCTTTTCGCTACCTTCCGCTAGTGTTAGAAATGTTAAATTTCAAGTAAACATTTGTATTTTGATTGAATGAAAGTGTTTTATGGGTTTGTTTTGCATTAGAAACTATACTGAAATTGCAGTGTTCCTTTCAGTGCTCCATAAAAGTTATGTCGTGTGTGATGTGTGAAGATTCGTTTTGTTTTAAAAGTTTTAACTGTGCGCTGATCCCCTAACTAGCCACTATATGGGTATCAGTTAAATGGCATGTCATTGTAAATTCATCCATTTCCTTGATACTTGTGTGTGTGGTGCTAAACTAAATCGACGCAAACACAGCTTGTATGCTCCGTTCATAAATTGCACAGAAAAAAAAACAAAATAATGAAGTTACTATTTGCTAGTATTTCACTGTCATTTACATATAGCTCTTTACTAGACACAAAATCTGAGAGTATAAAGTAAACATCAGGTTGTGGTAGTAAGTAGTAAGGTACTATACCTACTTCATTGCTCTATAATGTACAATAATATTATAGGTTTTATTTGTAATTAAGGCAATGTGCAAACGGATCATTATGGACACTATTTGGGCGCTGCAAAACAAGTGCTACATAGAGAGATAAAGCTTTACTATACAATATGAATTAGGAAAACAAAAATGAAAAAAAAAAAAAACATAATCTATGTATTCATCATTGATGCTATAATAGGACTTGGAAATAAGTGATCGTTTCAATGTTTATAGAAAAGTGTTATTGTTACTTTCTTGAGTTAAAATAATCGGATAATTTATTGTATACTCTTATTTTATGGACATGTTGAAATGTTCTCAATGAACTTATTTGAAGCCGGCAAGTTGGTATTGTTAGTTTGTTATGATTACGGAGAGAATATTCATTACATGTTTATCTACGTTTAATGTAGGAAATTACCTACTAATTTAATTAATTACTTACTTACTAACTAACTAACTAATTCACTAACTCACACACTCAGGTCAGGCAGGGGTAGTCGGAGGATGTGATTATTATTATTATTATTAATTTTCTTGTTAATTACCTGCGAACAAAGAAATTGCGTAAATGTTAGTATTTGTTTAATAATTATGTAATATTTATTTATGTAAAAAAAATAAGAATGCCGAAGAACCATATGCTATTTATTATGTTGTTTACATTTACTTACTGAACATCAAAATTATTTCGTTAGCTAATAAGAAGAGCAAACACGGCAGATAGGATAGGTAAACTAAAACGAAATTTAAACATTTGGAGTCAAAAGAATATTGGCGTTAAATATTTATAAGCCTTTTTATTTATGTCGAGTGTAACAGTTTGTGATATGAGCGAGCTAAGGTTGTTTATAAGGGAAATTTAAAGTACGAACGAAACAAACCACATGAAAGTTGTTCTTAACATTGATTCATACAAAATAATATAATGTTATAGTAATGTAATAATATTATTTATGTACGGAGGTAATTTATTAATACCTACACGGTCGCGAAAGTTATTGAAGTTGTTTTTTTTATTTATTTTATTAAATAAAATTTAATAAGTAAAAACACATTGTGATTATTATTCAATAAAACTAGTTTTCGCTGCTATTACATGTAACTGCAAAAAAAAAAAAGTGTACCGGAGAGTTGTTAAAGCAAAAGTAAATATTCCCCCGCGATGCGTTTCAAACAATATAACGATCATTCCATAGATTAAAAACAAACTTTCCATCGATATGACATTTACAAAATTTAATACAAACCTAACATCGCGATGTGTTTGAAAAAACAAAAAGAAATTGTTTAGACGATATTGAATACAAGCCTTCCACTGCGATGTTATTTAAAAACTTTAAAAACGATCGTCCTCGGACGAATCACCTGGCGTAGGGCTGAGTCTCAACAGATCGCAGCACGACGCTGCTCTACCGAGCACAACACCCCGCCAGGAACGTAAGTCGTCTACAGACTATTCCGAGCCCCGACATCGAACTGAGGTAAATTCGAACCTTCAGAGCCGTGGTGCACGTGTTAAACCGACCGCACCGATCTCTGCGATTCAAATGGGCTTCGACGTCGCACCTTACGATGTAAAGCGCGACTAGTAAAGTCACATTGTTTAGAGCCTCCCGACTCTCGGGGCTCCACAGTGAGCATATCCTTGCCGGATTCGGCTAGGCTGGCTTCGGCCTTAGAGGCGTTCAGGCATAATCCCGCGGATGGTAGCTTCGCACCACCGGCCGCTCGGCCGAGTGCATGAACCAAATGTCCGAAACTGCGGTTCCTCTCGTACTGAGCAGTATTACTATCGCAACGACAAGCCATCAGTAGGGTAAAACTAACCTGTCTCACGACGGTCTAAACCCAGCTCACGTTCCCTTTTGATGGGTGAACAATCCAACGCTTGGCGAACTTTGCTTCGCAATGATAGGAAGAGCGACATCGAAGGATCAAAAAGCAACGTCGCTATGAACGCTTGGCTGCCAC
>CAWUPE010001468.1:10000-17500 GCA_963924145.1 Pyrausta purpuralis
AACTAGGGCGGTATCTAATCGCCTTCGAACCTCTAACTTTCGTTCTTGATTGATGAAAACACCTTTGGCAAATGCTTTCGCTGATGTTCGTCTTGCGACGATCCAAGAATTTCACCTCTAACGTCGCAATACGAATGCCCCCAGTTATCCCTATTAATCATTACCTCGGAGTTCTGAAAACCAACAAAATAGAACCGAGATCATATTCTATTATTCCATGCACGAAATATTCAAGCAGCATTTTGAGCCCGCTTTGAGCACTCTAATTTGTTCAAAGTAAAGTTGTCGGCCCATCTCGACACTCAATGAAGAGCACCGCGATAGGATTTTGATATTGAACCGACGTTTGACCGTCGGCTCACCGACGATATGCTCCGCAAACGTGTCAGTATCACCGCGGATGCGGTGCACCGACAGCGCGGCGCACAAATGCAACTACGAGCTTTTTAACCGCAACAATTTTAGTATACGCTATTGGAGCTGGAATTACCGCGGCTGCTGGCACCAGACTTGCCCTCCAATTGTTCCTCGTTAAAATATTTAAAGTGTACTCATTCCGATTACGAGGCCTCGTAAGAGTCCCGTATCGTTATTTTTCGTCACTACCTCCCCGTGCCGGGAGTGGGTAATTTGCGCGCCTGCTGCCTTCCTTGGATGTGGTAGCCGTTTCTCAGGCTCCCTCTCCGGAATCGAACCCTGATTCCCCGTTACCCGTGACAACCATGGTAGTCGCAGAAACTACCATCGAAAGTTGATAAGGCAGACATTTGAAAGATGCGTCGCCGGTACTGGACCGTGCGATCGGCAAAAGTTATCCAGATTCATCAAAATTAACGACTTCGAACGCGAGGCCCTCCGTCGATTGGTTTTGATCTAATAAAAGCACTCATCCCATCACTGGTCAGAGTTCTGATTGCATGTATTAGCTCTAGAATTACCACAGTTATCCAAGTAACTGAGTAAGATCTAAGGAACCAAAACTGATATATTGAGCCATTCGCGGTATCGCCTTAATACGGCTTGCACTGAGACATGCATGGCTTAATCTTTGAGACAAGCATATAACTACTGGCAGGATCAACCAGGGAGCTTACACATGATAAAAGTAGAAAAAAAAAACACGCGACGCGTGTTCATCTCTCTACTCTGTTCTGTGTCTTGCGCCCGATTCGACGTTTTACCGTCGGATATCGAGGCGTGACTATATTGGTCATAATATATCGGTGTGTCGCACGCTGTACGCGATCTGTGTCGTCTCCGATCAGATCGCGAACAAGGGCACTTAGCGCTCCAAATGAAGGAGGCGCCCACACTGAAGGTTCGCACAGATCACTTTTCACTTTTATGTAAAAAAACTCTTCCAACTGACGTTTTGTACACATTAGCGACAAACAGCCCGGAGCAAGAGAGATCCCGAACCAGACCAGAAAAATATGTATGACGCTCCTCCGTCAGTGTTGTTGAAAATTGACGAGGACGCATAACCGTCCATCGGCGCTTTTCAGACACAACACTGATAGAATTGCATCGGACCAAAGTGTTACACACATACGCATGGAACACAATATAGGCCTTGAGTGAGACCGTTCCTACGAAATCCATATATACAATAACGGATCCGTCGATCTACAAAGTTTAACAATGCCAGCGCCGCCGCGACTCTACCGCGCTCACACGCACATTTTACTTTCGAGAGACTATTAAAATATAAATATTTTACAAGTCCCCAAAACAAGTGGTGCGACACGCCCGAAGAGACGACGATGCCAGCTAGAGTACTCAAAGAACGGCGGTTAAACGGAAGGGCGCGCGCGCATCTGCGCGCGCGCGCACACGCGCCTTCCCGCCGCTCTTTGCCTTTCCTCCGAACGACACTTCGCTGTCGTGCGCACGCGCAATGCGCGCCCACAGCGCCGCGGAGTGTGTTTGCACGCCCCCTCTCGCCACGGATTGATACTAACAAACGCGTTGCTGCGCTCTTCGTTTCAATTCTGTCACGAGTGGACAAGCGACCGACTCAATGTCGAAAAATTCTGAACGCGCAATATCGTGCGCGCGACGCGGCGGGTGTAAAATAAGTTATTTTTTGGAATGGGAAAAAAACCGATGGTTAGGTTAGGTTAGGTTATGTTAGGTTAGAGAGATACCAAAAACTTAAAAAAAAAAACCTTATGTTAGGTTAGATGAGGTTAGGTTTGATTTTGTTAGGTTCCGAAGAAAGATTCCAGAAAGATTTCAAAAACTAACAAAAAAAATCCATTTAGGTATCCCACGGTTAGGTTAGATTAGGTTAGGTTTGATTTTGTTAGGTTCAGAAGGAACATTCCAGAAATAATCCAAAATCTTAAAAAAAAACACCCTTAGGTAACCGAAGGTTAGGTTAGATTTTAGGTTAGGTTTCATTTTGTTAGGTTCAGATGAAAGATTCCAGAAAGATTTCAAAAACTAACAAAAAAATCCATTTAGGTAACCGAAGGTTAGGTTAGATTAGGTTAGGTTTGATATGATTTTGTTAAGTTCAGAAGAAACATTCCAGAAATAATCCAAAATCTAGAAAAAACACCCCTAGGTAACCGAAGGTTAGGTTAGATTAGGTTAGGTTTGATTTTGTTAGGTTCAGAAGAAACATTCCAGAAATAATCCAAAATCTTAAAAAAAAACACCCTTAGGTAACCGAAGGTTAGGTTAGAATAGGTTAAGTTTGATTTTGTTAGGTTCCGAAGAAAGATTCCAGAAAGATTTCAAAAACTAACAAAAAAATCCATTTAGGTAACCGAAGGTTAGGTTAGATTAGGTTAGGTTTGATATGATTTTGTTAAGTTCAGAAGAAACATTCCAGAAATAATCCAAAATCTAGAAAAAAACACCCCTAGGTAACCGAAGGTTAGGTTAGATTAGGTTAGGTTTGATTTTGTTAGGTTCAGAAGAAACATTCCAGAAATAATCCAAAATCTTAAAAAAAAACACCCTTAGGTAACCGAAGGTTAGGTTAGATTAGGTTAAGTTTGATTTTGTTAGGTTCCGAAGAAAGATTCCAGAAAGATTTCAAAAACTAACAAAAAAATCCATTTAGGTAACCGAAGGTTAGGTTAGATTAGGTTAGGTTTGATATGATTTTGTTAAGTTCAGAAGAAACATTCCAGAAATAATCCAAAATCTAGAAAAAAACACCCCTAGGTAACCGAAGGTTAGGTTAGATTAGGTTAGGTTTGATTTGTTAGGTTCAGAAGAAACATTCCAGAAATAATCCAAAATCTTAAAAAAAAACACCCTTAGGTAACCGAAGGTTAGGTTAGATTAGGTTAAGTTTGATTTTGTTAGGTTCCGAAGAAAGATTCCAGAAAGATTTCAAAACTAACAAAAAAATCCATTTAGGTAACCGAAGGTTAGGTTAGATTAGGTTAGGTTAGGTTTGATTTGATTTTGTTAAGTTCAGAAGAAACATTCCAGAAATAATCCAAAATCTAGAAAAAAACACCCCTAGGTAACCGAAGGTTAGGTTAGATTAGGTTAGGTTTGATTTTGTTAGGTTCAGAAGAAACATTCCAGAAATAATCCAAAATCTTAAAAAAAAACACCCTTAGGTAACCGAAGGTTAGGTTAGATTTTAGGTTAGGTTTCATTTTGTTAGGTTCAGATGAAAGATTCCAGAAAGATTTCAAAAACTAACAAAAAAATCCATTTGGGTAACCCACGGTTAGGTTAGATGAGGTTAGGTTTGATTTTGTTAGGCTCCGAAGAAACATTCCAGAAAGATTTCAAAAACTAACAAAAAAAAACATTTAGGTAACCCACGGTTCGGTTACATTTACAAACTAATAATTACAATAGTTTAAAAAACTATCATGTTTATCGTATCAAATTCAGCAAACCCTTTCATTTAATACCCATATCATGGGGGTGCATTTCAAATAGCCAAATCGATATCTTTAATGTCCGCCATGTTGGATTTAAGTCACGTGACTATTTTTGTCGTATTCCTGAGAGCAAACCCTTTCATTTGATACTCATATAATGGGTTTTTACCCATTTCCAATAGCCTGTTTGGCATCTTGGGGAAGCCGCCATATTGGTTTTGTAATGACGTTTCTTAGCTTGTCATGTATTGTCATCAAAAGTCAGAGCGTGTGCAAAATTTCATCCTAATCGAAGACCGGAAAGTGGGTCAAATAACGATTCCAAGTTTTTCTTACACATACATAGTTACAAGTGAAGCTAATAATATAAGCGTGTTAAACAATAAATAAAATTACACGGTACACGGCGGGCGAGGTGTGATATACATATATATATATATATATATATACATGTATATATATATTATATATATATGTATATCACATATATACATATGATATATATATGTATATCTAGGTACATATATATATATATATATATATATATATATATATATATATATATATATATATATATATATATATATATACTACAGTACATACTACAGTACAAAACAAAATTTGAACCCAAAGGAAATCAAACAATATGAAACAGTCCATAACAACTACTTGACTAAAATAACAAACCAACCGGACAAACTTTATACCCCCTATTACATGTATTTAAGTGTTTATGTTTGTTAAAATACCTACAAACAGTTAAAACAAATATTGTGTTTGTATCGATTTGATACCGTTGCTCTGCATTCATCGAGCAGTGTATGTATGAGACGGATAACCAAAACCTGAATATTAATAATTTTATCGGATAAAATTATCCCAATATACTTATTATTATTATTGTATTGCATTGCATTTCATTAATAAGTACCTCCTATCTACATACATTATGTACCTAATTTATGTTTATTCAATCCGAGGAAATTTTTACACTAACCAACCAACCAACCAAGGAATTTTCAAAAAGAAAAAGGCACATTCAAATCTCTTTAAAACCACTAAATCACACCTCGCCCGCCGTGTACCGTGTACCCCACCCTCCCAGCCCTTCCCCGTGTGGCCATCGTATAAGGGGATATGAAAAAAATATTATGTAATAGTCTATTAATATGGACGCGCCATATATCCACCACATAATAGGTGGGTGGGTGGGTCAGTTAGCAGGGGCGTGGCATTCCATATAGGCAGTAAAAAAGTGCCTACCTCGTCATTATAATGCCAAATCAATATTACAATATATATCTATAAACTAAGCTAGAAATTTAAAGCATTTTTATCATCAACTTTCATACATTAAGTATTAACGCGCTCAACTAATAAACGAAAATATTAAAAACACTATTGCAATTGCGCCTCATACCTACAATGTCAGTGAAGATATAAACCAGAAAAATTGAAAATGACGCCCTGTTCATACAAATCAAAAGGTGACAGGACTGACAGGTGATATTCGCATCATATACCCATAAAGTAGGCATACATACATACATACATACATACATACATACATACATACATACATACTATCAATACTTAAGATTTATTTTTAATTAAGATAGAAACATGGTTATAAATTGATAAATCATGATTTTATTTTAGCTTGGTTATTTATTATATTGACAAACTTTCAGATGTTACTCGTCACCCTAGTAGGTATATTATACTAGTCTAGTAGGCGCGTCGTTGCTATTTCCTGCGCTTTTTACCTATTTAATAAACTAAAATAAATCTTAAACTAATATTATTATGAATGCTGGAAATTCCGTCATTTTATTTTATAATACTTTTAAAATTGTAAGTAGGTCAAGAGAGCTTAAGTTTTGGTTTCAAAGTACAGCAAACATTCCTTGAAAAGTTTGCGGCAGCCATTTTTTTTTCTTCTATGGAGTTCTTGTTTTGCTTTTCGCTACCTTCCCGCTAGTGTTAGAAATGTTAAATTTCAAGTAAACATTTGTATTTTGATTGAATGAAAGTGTTTTATGGGTTTGTTTTGCATTAGAAACTATACTGAAATTGCAGTGTTCCTTTCAGTGCTCCATAAAAGTTATGTCGTGTGTGATGTGTGAAGATTCGTTTTGTTTTAAAAGTTTTAACTGTGCGCTGATCCCCTAACTAGCCACTATATGGGTATCAGTTAAATGGCATGTCATTGTAAATTCATCCATTTCCTTGATACTTGTGTGTGTGGTGCTAAACTAAATCGACGCAAACACAGCTTGTATGCTCCGTTCATAAATTGCACAGAAAAAAAAACAAAATAATGAAGTTACTATTTGCTAGTATTTCACTGTCATTTACATATAGCTCTTTACTAGACACAAAATCTGAGAGTATAAAGTAAACATCAGGTTGTGGTAGTAAGTAGTAAGGTACTATACCTACTTCATTGCTCTATAATGTACAATAATATTATAGGTTTTATTTGTAATTAAGGCAATGTGCAAACGGATCATTATGGACACTATTTGGGCGCTGCAAAACAAGTGCTACATAGAGAGATAAAGCTTTACTATACAATATGAATTAGGAAAACAAAAATGAAAAAAAAAAAAAACATAATCTATGTATTCATCATTGATGCTATAATAGGACTTGGAAATAAGTGATCGTTTCAATGTTTATAGAAAAGTGTTATTGTTACTTTCTTGAGTTAAAATAATCGGATAATTTATTGTATACTCTTATTTTATGGACATGTTGAAATGTTCTCAATGAACTTATTTGAAGCCGGCAAGTTGGTATTGTTAGTTTGTTATGATTACGGAGAGAATATTCATTACATGTTTATCTACGTTTAATGTAGGAAATTACCTACTAATTTAATTAATTACTTACTTACTAACTAACTAACTAATTCACTAACTCACACACTCAGGTCAGGCAGGGGTAGTCGGAGGATGTGATTATTATTATTATTATTAATTTTCTTGTTAATTACCTGCGAACAAAGAAATTGCGTAAATGTTAGTATTTGTTTAATAATTATGTAATATTTATTTATGTAAAAAAAATAAGAATGCCGAAGAACCATATGCTATTTATTATGTTGTTTACATTTACTTACTGAACATCAAAATTATTTCGTTAGCTAATAAGAAGAGCAAACACGGCAGATAGGATAGGTAAACTAAAACGAAATTTAAACATTTGGAGTCAAAAAGAATATTGGCGTTAAATATTTATAAGCCTTTTTATTTATGTCGAGTGTAACAGTTTGTGATATGAGCGAGCTAAGGTTGTTTATAAGGGAAATTTAAAGTACGAACGAAACAAACCACATGAAAGTTGTTCTTAACATTGATTCATACAAAATAATATAATGTTATAGTAATGTAATAATATTATTTATGTACGGAGGTAATTTATTAATACCTACACGGTCGCGAAAGTTATTGAAGTTGTTTTTTTTTATTTATTTTATTAAAATAAAATTTAATAAGTAAAAACACATTGTGATTATTATTCAATAAAACTAGTTTTCGCTGCTATTACATGTAACTGCAAAAAAAAAAAAGTGTACCGGAGAGTTGTTAAAGCAAAAGTAAATATTCCCCCGCGATGCGTTTCAAACAATATAACGATC
>CAWUPE010001468.1:20000-22500 GCA_963924145.1 Pyrausta purpuralis
ATCGGCCCAATTGAGTTTCTTTCGAATCCCGGAGGATTTGGCGGCAGCTCTGGCAGCGGCCCAACTCGAGGTGCCCAGCGCCCGAAACCGTCGTAAAACGAGATCCGGGATACCAGTCCTCAAGGAGGGGATTCCTAAGCCACCGTCCTTGACACTCGCATGGAAAAAAGCAACAGGTACATCGTTCGGGAGCCGCAACCACTTTCTCACCGAGTTCCGTATTTGTCCGTCGAGAACTCGCAACCTCGCATCCGAGACGGTACCCAACACGAACCCATGAAGGAATCTCGGAAGGAGGTGCCCTCTCACCACCTCGATCTTTTGCTGTGGTTTGAGAGGTGCCTTTGTGATGTTGTGTAAAGCAATTTTGAAGTCGTTCTCTAACGATACTAGACCAGAAGCCTTAAAATCGACGCCCAGGTATCTCCAACGTTCAACACAAGTAACTTGCCTTATCCACCGGGACCCAATGCGGAAATTCCGTTCGGTCAAATAGTGGTGCTTCTTGCGTTTTCCGTCGGGCACCATAGACAATATAGCGCATTTCGAGCTGTTCAGCTTTAGACCCACAAGTTGCCCTGTGCGACTAACCATGTCAATGGATAGCTGCATCCCTGCCTTTGAGCCTGCAATGAGGACTAAATCGTCAGCATAGGCCATCGCTGAAACACGCTCAGTGTCAAGCCTATAACCAACGTCTTTCGGCAGTGACGCGAGAACTAAGTCCATTGCCATGTTGAACAACCACGGCGACAAGGGATCTCCCTGGCGAACTCCCCGACCAACTTTCACAGGCTCGCTCGCCCTACCGCCGACCTGCAGGGTGGTAGTGGCCGACTCGTAGAGACGAGCGATGTAGTCACAGAAGGCCCCGGGCAACCCCCGCCCTCTAAGCACCTCCACAAGTGCCTTGTGAGACACTGTGTCGAATGCCTTCGAGAAATCGAGAATAGCCACGTGACACTCCCGCAAGTTACGCCTGCTATCCCCCAGTACAGCGTCCAGCACCGCGGAATTCTCCAAGGTGCCGTCGGCGCAGATGAAACCGCGCTGTCGTACATCCGGGGGGCAACATGCTTCCAACCTTCGCGCCAGGATAGAGTGCAGATGCCGAAGCGGTACCGACGCAATCGAAATTGGCCGATAGTCACCCGGACCTGCAGGATCATCCTTCTTTGGCACGAAGATCGTTCTACAACGTCGCAATGGTTCAGGGATTTCTCCAGTTCGAATCCACAAATTGAATATGCGCACTTTGTCTTCTACAGGAACGCCTCGCCATTCCCCCGAGGTAATACCGTCGGGTCCTGGCGCTGTCTGTAAGTCAACTGCAGTAGCCTTCAGCTCATCTGAGTTTACGGGCTCCCAAAGCCGAGAATAATCATGGCTGCCCCCGTACTGCTCATCTCTGCGTAAAGCGTTGAGAGCTTCCGGTGTGGGTCCAGGAGCGTTCGAAACAGCCTCCAGAATTGGTCGCCAATAGGTCTCCAACTCTTCAAGACTGTGCTTCACACTCCTGCATTGGCCATCAATTATCTCGGCAGCAGCGCGACTACGACACTTCTTGTACAGTTCCTGTATGCGCGCATATTCAATCCGCCTGCGCTGTCTTGCATTTACTCTGGCTGGCGGCTGCGCGTCGTCATCGTCAATTCCGGGATTTAATCGTACACGCCTTTGCGATCGAGCGCCCCGCGACCGTCTGCTCGCGGCTCTCGCAAGGAGATCCGCAATCAGACGGTCGCAAGAGTGGTCTCTCTCAGGCGTGGCGGCCATTGGCACTGGTCTTCGGCGTGTGGGAGAGTTAGAATCGGAACTTGTTTGCGCTATCAGAGGAACACGTCTCCGTCGACGGGGTGCTGTTGTGCATTCAGGAGGGGATCTATCTTGTGAAGGGGCTGCCACCTCCGCTTCACGGGCCTGATGTTCGGCCTTAAATCTGTTAACTCTATCCTTATAGGATTGAGTTCTTCTTACACCTTTTATCCCCTCTAACGTTCTATCCAATCGTGAACCCAACGCTTCATGGAGACGTTTATTGCTCCCAGCTTCACCCGTTTCGAGAAACATCTCGGCCTCTGTCCGCGCCAGCAAGTCCAACTCCTCCTCTCGCCAACGACGCTTCACCTGCGCCGGCCGCGCGTCAATATTTGCCTCCACAGGGTGGCCTTTACGTTTGTGCAGGCCAAGCCCTGTTTTGGTTGTGAATGTACGGTCACACAGCGGACAAGGGTATCCCAAATCCGCCGGCCCCGCGACATCTGGGGGACCCACTGCACCCCCTTGTAATTCAAGCGCTCGACCGGGGGCATTAAGAGAGTCATAGTTACTCCCGCCGTTTACCCGCGCTTGCTTGAATTTCTTCACGTTGACATTCAGAGCACTGGGCAGAAATCACATTGCGTCAACACCCGCGAGGGCCATCGCAATGCTTTGTTTTAATTAGACAGTCGGATTCCCCTTGTCCGTGCCAGTTCTGAGCTGACCGTTGAACGGCGGT
>CAWUPE010001468.1:25000-32500 GCA_963924145.1 Pyrausta purpuralis
ATCTGAGGCCAACGATAAAATGGGAGGCAGACACGATATCCGTCGACGCACACGACGACGCCGACGATCGCGAGTGTTGAACACACACACGATGACGACGGCGTCGATGCGCGCCTCTTCGGACGTCGAGTCCGCCTACAGGGTTCACGAAAACAAACGCATCGATCGTCGTGTATTTTTATACGCAAAACACCGAGGAGCGCTCTCTTACAATTGGTATATCGAAGAGTCACGCCCAAGGATTACGAATAAAACGAGCGAACGACAATTGTTTTCAAAAATATATATTTAAACGGACCTAACGCATACGCATACAAGATGACACACGCGTTAAGAACCGTCATATGCACGTGGTGTGTGTGTATGTATGACACATACACAAAAACACGCGCAGTGTGGTTATTGTATTTATGCAGCCGGCCCTCAGACAGGAGTGGTCCTGGATGTGTCTCCACGGACCGCAATGTGCGTTCGAAATGTCGATGTTCAAATGTGTCCTGCAGTTCACACTATGACGCGCAGTTAACTGCGTTCTTCATCGACCCGCGAGCCAAGTGATCCACCGTCCAGGGTAATGGTTTAGTGGTTATTTTTGTGGTGTAAACAACGTATAAAATAATATAAAATTTGTTTTTGTAACTGAATAAAGACGATCGCACGCATGCGCGCACACAATCGTCAAATCCAACCGCATTGTTTTTTTGTTTTTTTTTTCGAACATACCGTCTACGACTAAGATCGCGGATTTCGATCTATCCGAGTCGATATGACGGTACGACGACGCCCTCTCTATCGAGAGGGTGTATATTTTTGTGTCTGGATGAACATTTTATGTATACAACTGTACGCGTGTTACGTGTACGTTGTAAACACGTTAATGATCCTTCCGCAGGTTCCCCTACGGAAACCTTGTTACGACTTTTACTTCCTCTAAATGATCAAGTTCGGTCAACTTCCCAACAACGCCGACGGCCGTGAAGCCACCGCGTGTCGGTCCGAAGACCTCACTAAATCATTCAATCGGTAGTAGCGACGGGCGGTGTGTACAAAGGGCAGGGACGTAATCAACGCGAGCTTATGACTCGCGCTTACTAGGAATTCCTCGTTTATGGGGGATAATTGCAAACCCCAATCCCCAGCACGAAGGAGTTTCAACGGGTTGCCCGGGCCTCTAGGCCTGGGAGAACATGCTGATTCCTTCAGTGTAGCGCGCGTGCGGCCCAGGACATCTAAGGGCATCACAGACCTGTTATTGCTCAATCTCGTGCGGCTCGAAGCCGCCGGTCCCTCTAAGAAGAATTTTAATACGTCGCCAGTGAGTTGCGTGACAGAGCCACGCGCACCTAAATGGCGACGCCTATTTAGCAGGCTAGAGTCTCGTTCGTTACCGGAATTAACCAGACAAATCGCTCCACCAACTAAGAACGGCCATGCACCACCACCCACCGAATCAAGAAAGAGCTGTTAATCTGTCAATCCTTCCGGTGTCCGGGCCTGGTGAGATTTCCCGTGTTGAGTCAAATTAAGCCGCAGGCTCCACTCCTGGTGGTGCCCTTCCGTCAATTCCTTTAAGTTTCAGCTTTGCAACCATACTCCCCCCGGAGTCCAAAATCTTTGGTTTCCCGAAAGCTGCCCGCCGAGCCATTGTAATAACGTCGGCGGATCGCTAGATGACATATTTACGGTTAGAACTAGGGCGGTATCTAATCGCCTTCGAACCTCTAACTTTCGTTCTTGATTGATGAAAACACCTTTGGCAAATGCTTTCGCTGATGTTCGTCTTGCGACGATCCAAGAATTTCACCTCTAACGTCGCAATACGAATGCCCCCAGTTATCCCTATTAATCATTACCTCGGAGTTCTGAAAACCAACAAAATAGAACCGAGATCATATTCTATTATTCCATGCACGAAATATTCAAGCAGCATTTTGAGCCCGCTTTGAGCACTCTAATTTGTTCAAAGTAAAGTTGTCGGCCCATCTCGACACTCAATGAAGAGCACCGCGATAGGATTTTGATATTGAACCGACGTTTGACCGTCGGCTCACCGACGATATGCTCCGCAAACGTGTCAGTATCACCGCGGATGCGGTGCACCGACAGCGCGGCGCACAAATGCAACTACGAGCTTTTTAACCGCAACAATTTTAGTATACGCTATTGGAGCTGGAATTACCGCGGCTGCTGGCACCAGACTTGCCCTCCAATTGTTCCTCGTTAAAATATTTAAAGTGTACTCATTCCGATTACGAGGCCTCGTAAGAGTCCCGTATCGTTATTTTTCGTCACTACCTCCCCGTGCCGGGAGTGGGTAATTTGCGCGCCTGCTGCCTTCCTTGGATGTGGTAGCCGTTTCTCAGGCTCCCTCTCCGGAATCGAACCCTGATTCCCCGTTACCCGTGACAACCATGGTAGTCGCAGAAACTACCATCGAAAGTTGATAAGGCAGACATTTGAAAGATGCGTCGCCGGTACTGGACCGTGCGATCGGCAAAAGTTATCCAGATTCATCAAAATTAACGACTTCGAACGCGAGGCCCTCCGTCGATTGGTTTTGATCTAATAAAAGCACTCATCCCATCACTGGTCAGAGTTCTGATTGCATGTATTAGCTCTAGAATTACCACAGTTATCCAAGTAACTGAGTAAGATCTAAGGAACCAAAACTGATATATTGAGCCATTCGCGGTATCGCCTTAATACGGCTTGCACTGAGACATGCATGGCTTAATCTTTGAGACAAGCATATAACTACTGGCAGGATCAACCAGGGAGCTTACACATGATAAAAGTAGAAAAAAAAAACACGCGACGCGTGTTCATCTCTCTACTCTGTTCTGTGTCTTGCGCCCGATTCGACGTTTTACCGTCGGATATCGAGGCGTGACTATATTGGTCATAATATATCGGTGTGTCGCACGCTGTACGCGATCTGTGTCGTCTCCGATCAGATCGCGAACAAGGGCACTTAGCGCTCCAAATGAAGGAGGCGCCCACACTGAAGGTTCGCACAGATCACTTTTCACTTTTATGTAAAAAAACTCTTCCAACTGACGTTTTGTACACATTAGCGACAAACAGCCCGGAGCAAGAGAGATCCCGAACCAGACCAGAAAAATATGTATGACGCTCCTCCGTCAGTGTTGTTGAAAATTGACGAGGACGCATAACCGTCCATCGGCGCTTTTCAGACACAACACTGATAGAATTGCATCGGACCAAAGTGTTACACACATACGCATGGAACACAATATAGGCCTTGAGTGAGACCGTTCCTACGAAATCCATATATACAATAACGGATCCGTCGATCTACAAAGTTTAACAATGCCAGCGCCGCCGCGACTCTACCGCGCTCACACGCACATTTTACTTTCGAGAGACTATTAAAATATAAATATTTTACAAGTCCCCAAAACAAGTGGTGCGACACGCCCGAAGAGACGACGATGCCAGCTAGAGTACTCAAAGAACGGCGGTTAAACGGAAGGGCGCGCGCGCATCTGCGCGCGCGCGCACACGCGCCTTCCCGCCGCTCTTTGCCTTTCCTCCGAACGACACTTCGCTGTCGTGCGCACGCGCAATGCGCGCCCACAGCGCCGCGGAGTGTGTTTGCACGCCCCTCTCGCCACGGATTGATACTAACAAACGCGTTGCTGCGCTCTTCGTTTCAATTCTGTCACGAGTGGACAAGCGACCGACTCCAATGTCGAAAAATTCTGAACGCGCAATATCGTGCGCGCGACGCGGCGGGTGTAAAATAAGTTATTTTTTGGAATGGGAAAAAAACCGATGGTTAGGTTAGGTTAGGTTATGTTAGGTTAGAGAGATACCAAAAACTTAAAAAAAAAAACCTTATGTTAGGTTAGATGAGGTTAGGTTTGATTTTGTTAGGTTCCGAAGAAAGATTCCAGAAAGATTTCAAAAACTAACAAAAAAATCCATTTAGGTATCCCACGGTTAGGTTAGATTAGGTTAGGTTTGATTTTGTTAGGTTCAGAAGGAACATTCCAGAAATAATCCAAAATCTTAAAAAAAAACACCCTTAGGTAACCGAAGGTTAGGTTAGATTTTAGGTTAGGTTTCATTTTGTTAGGTTCAGATGAAAGATTCCAGAAAGATTTCAAAAACTAACAAAAAAATCCATTTAGGTAACCGAAGGTTAGGTTAGATTAGGTTAGGTTTGATATGATTTTGTTAAGTTCAGAAGAAACATTCCAGAAATAATCCAAAATCTAGAAAAAAACACCCCTAGGTAACCGAAGGTTAGGTTAGATTAGGTTAGGTTTGATTTTGTTAGGTTCAGAAGAAACATTCCAGAAATAATCCAAAATCTTAAAAAAAAACACCCTTAGGTAACCGAAGGTTAGGTTAGATTAGGTTAAGTTTGATTTTGTTAGGTTCCGAAGAAAGATTCCAGAAAGATTTCAAAAACTAACAAAAAAATCCATTTAGGTAACCGAAGGTTAGGTTAGATTAGGTTAGGTTTGATATGATTTTGTTAAGTTCAGAAGAAACATTCCAGAAATAATCCAAAATCTAGAAAAAAACACCCCTAGGTAACCGAAGGTTAGGTTAGATTAGGTTAGGTTTGATTTTGTTAGGTTCAGAAGAAACATTCCAGAAATAATCCAAAATCTTAAAAAAAAACACCCTTAGGTAACCGAAGGTTAGGTTAGATTAGGTTAAGTTTGATTTTGTTAGGTTCCGAAGAAAGATTCCAGAAAGATTTCAAAAACTAACAAAAAAATCCATTTAGGTAACCGAAGGTTAGGTTAGATTAGGTTAGGTTTGATATGATTTTGTTAAGTTCAGAAGAAACATTCCAGAAATAATCCAAAATCTAGAAAAAAACACCCCTAGGTAACCGAAGGTTAGGTTAGATTAGGTTAGGTTTGATTTTGTTAGGTTCAGAAGAAACATTCCAGAAATAATCCAAAATCTTAAAAAAAAACACCCTTAGGTAACCGAAGGTTAGGTTAGATTAGGTTAAGTTTGATTTTGTTAGGTTCCGAAGAAAGATTCCAGAAAGATTTCAAAAACTAACAAAAAAATCCATTTAGGTAACCGAAGGTTAGGTTAGATTAGGTTAGGTTAGGTTTGATTTGATTTTGTTAAGTTCAGAAGAAACATTCCAGAAATAATCCAAAATCTAGAAAAAAACACCCCTAGGTAACCGAAGGTTAGGTTAGATTAGGTTAGGTTTGATTTTGTTAGGTTCAGAAGAAACATTCCAGAAATAATCCAAAATCTTAAAAAAAAACACCCTTAGGTAACCGAAGGTTAGGTTAGATTTTAGGTTAGGTTTCATTTTGTTAGGTTCAGATGAAAGATTCCAGAAAGATTTCAAAAACTAACAAAAAAATCCATTTGGGTAACCCACGGTTAGGTTAGATGAGGTTAGGTTTGATTTTGTTAGGCTCCGAAGAAACATTCCAGAAAGATTTCAAAAACTAACAAAAAAAAACATTTAGGTAACCCACGGTTCGGTTACATTTACAAACTAATAATTACAATAGTTTAAAAAACTATCATGTTTATCGTATCAAATTCAGCAAACCCTTTCATTTAATACCCATATCATGGGGGTGCATTTCAAATAGCCAAATCGATATCTTTAATGTCCGCCATGTTGGATTTAAGTCACGTGACTATTTTTGTCGTATTCCTGAGAGCAAACCCTTTCATTTGATACTCATATAATGGGTTTTTACCCATTTCCAATAGCCTGTTTGGCATCTTGGGGAAGCCGCCATATTGGTTTTGTAATGACGTTTCTTAGCTTGTCATGTATTGTCATCAAAAGTCAGAGCGTGTGCAAAATTTCATCCTAATCGAAGACCGGAAAGTGGGTCAAATAACGATTCCAAGTTTTTCTTACACATACATAGTTACAAGTGAAGCTAATAATATAAGCGTGTTAAACAATAAATAAAATTACACGGTACACGGCGGGCGAGGTGTGATATACATATATATATATATATATATATACATGTATATATATATATATATATATATGTATATCACATATATACATATGATATATATATGTATATCTAGGTACATATATATATATATATATATATATATATATATATATATATATATATATATATATATATATATATATATATACTACAGTACATACTACAGTACAAAACAAAATTTGAACCCAAAGGAAATCAAACAATATGAAACAGTCCATAACAACTACTTGACTAAAATAACAAACCAACCGGACAAACTTTATACCCCCTATTACATGTATTTAAGTGTTTATGTTTGTTAAAATACCTACAAACAGTTAAAACAAATATTGTGTTTGTATCGATTTGATACCGTTGCTCTGCATTCATCGAGCAGTGTATGTATGAGACGGATAACCAAAACCTGAATATTAATAATTTTATCGGATAAAATTATCCCAATATACTTATTATTATTATTGTATTGCATTGCATTTCATTAATAAGTACCTCCTATCTACATACATTATGTACCTAATTTATGTTTATTCAATCCGAGGAAATTTTTACACTAACCAACCAACCAACCAAGGAATTTTCAAAAAGAAAAAGGCACATTCAAATCTCTTTAAAACCACTAAATCACACCTCGCCCGCCGTGTACCGTGTACCCCACCCTCCCAGCCCTTCCCCGTGTGGCCATCGTATAAGGGGATATGAAAAAAATATTATGTAATAGTCTATTAATATGGACGCGCCATATATCCACCACATAATAGGTGGGTGGGTGGGTCAGTTAGCAGGGGCGTGGCATTCCATATAGGCAGTAAAAAAGTGCCTACCTCGTCATTATAATGCCAAATCAATATTACAATATATATCTATAAACTAAGCTAGAAATTTAAAGCATTTTTATCATCAACTTTCATACATTAAGTATTAACGCGCTCAACTAATAAACGAAAATATTAAAAACACTATTGCAATTGCGCCTCATACCTACAATGTCAGTGAAGATATAAACCAGAAAAAATTGAAAATGACGCCCTGTTCATACAAATCAAAAGGTGACAGGACTGACAGGTGATATTCGCATCATATACCCATAAAGTAGGCATACATACATACATACATACATACATACATACATACATACATACATACTATCAATACTTAAGATTTATTTTTAATTAAGATAGAAACATGGTTATAAATTGATAAATCATGATTTTATTTTAGCTTGGTTATTTATTATATTGACAAACTTTCAGATGTTACTCGTCCACCCTAGTAGGTATATTATACTAGTCTAGTAGGCGCGTCGTTGCTATTTCCTGCGCTTTTTACCTATTTAATAAACTAAAATAAATCTTAAACTAATATTATTATGAATGCTGGAAATTCCGTCATTTTATTTTATAATACTTTTAAAATTGTAAGTAGGTCAAGAGAGCTTAAGTTTTGGTTTCAAAGTACAGCAAACATTCCTTGAAAAGTTTGCGGCAGCCATTTTTTTTTCTTCTATGGA
>CAWUPE010001469.1:0-26779 GCA_963924145.1 Pyrausta purpuralis
TTTATGTCTCTGAAGGATCTCCTAATAGTCTAGGATTTACACTACTAATAGACAAATCGACAAAGAATATTTTGATAAAACATGATTTTAGTCAAAGTTTCCATCTGAATTAAGAATAGCATCTTCAAGTTAAGAACCATGAGCCAATCTATGCTAATGCTACAGGAGACCAAAATACATTCGATTTTCTTTTCAGATGAGCTAAATTTCAAAGCTTAACAAAACCATATACGTCTACACACTTGAATAATTTTAAAACAACGAACCTATCAAAAACTGTGTGTATTTTTAAACTGATTCCAAAAAAGGTGAAGGTTATCAATTCGACCGTATGGTTTTTTGTATCTCTGTTACCTCATATCTCGGTCATTTGTCAACTGATTCAGAGATTTTTTTCACCCACCTAGAGATTATAGTTTCCAGTTGGTACAATTGTTGCCAAATCGCGATCTGATCATGGGATCATGGTGCAATCGAGGGATAACCTCGAATTTAAAAGGCACGTATAGTGTTTTCGTACTAGAATCTTAATGACAACTTGTTCTTTCGTCCGAGAGTCGACATTGTGTGGAGTTGAGCTGATGGTGGAACTCCTGAACGCTTAGGAGTTCAGTGATTTTAATAACAGAACTTTTGATAGGTAATTTGCAGCTTAGTAAAGAATAGAGACAAAAGGTGCAACCCCCTCCTGTAATCAATAAAAATAAGCAAATATCAACGACCAAAATGGACTATAAAGTCTTAAATAAATTTAAATAAGAGTGAAGAGTCTTAAAAGTAGAGGACTCCATTTTAGGCGAACAATTCTTTTTGGAGTCGGTGCCATCGCTTTCGCCATCTTCGCCTTCTTTATCTTGAGGGCACGGACGGAACATGCCTTAGATAATACTGCCAAATACGTATTTTGAGGAAGTTCCAACATATTTCAGGCATGCTTTAACCTTAGCCTTTTATCTTCTCATAAGGGTGACAGTGTGAAGATAATCAATCAATCAATCAATCAATCAATCCATTTATTGCATGTCACATTACATAAGATGATATAAAAGTTTTAAAGGTAGGTACATGTGACGCCCTGCTCAGGGCATAGCAACATTATAAGGCTATTTAACTATTATTTTAAGTACATAATATCTATCTAATATACCTATATAAATCTCGTGTCACAATGTTTATCCTCAATGGACTCCTAAACCACTTAACCGATTATAATAAAATTCGCACACCATGTGCAGTTCGATCCAACTTGAGAGATAGGATAGTTTAAATCTCAATTTGGAGGTGTTTGTACCGTTTTCCATTTGATCTGCATAAACATATCACCAGAATTTAATAATGGAGACAAACATAGAACGGTAGCACGAAAAAAGATGGTTTCGATAAGGTCTTAAACGTGTAACAAATTCTGAGAAATTCTTTGTGTGTGATATTGCATTTAGTTAGTTCTCGGGACCCATTTTGTACCTATATAGTTTTACTTACATTGAAATACGGATTCAAATATTGATATTCGAATTTTTTTGAAAGATAAGTGTAATACTTACATCGTTTACAAACAAAAAAATACTTACATTTTTATTATTTTTTATTTCCTTATATAAAACTAACAAACTATCCTGCATATTTATTAAAGCCTGAGCTCTGTTAAACCAGCTTTTATATATTTACAGTTCACTTTTGCCCCATTCTTAACAACTGTAAATCTTATTATTTAGTTAGGTATCCGTTGTTTATTACAACTGTCGAGCTTTTTCTTGTGAATATAAAACGAGAGATATTATTTAGGTACAAACTACATCGTGATTGATTTTATATGATATTTGGGACTGAGTCGGGTCGGGTCACCTCACTTATGTCAATGACCGCTTGTGCGATCGTTCGTCGAATAAATTGTACTAACTGAAAGAAAATACGAAATATGACATTAACATTTTGTAGCTACCTATTAACCGAACTTAACAATTTAGTGTTTTAAGCACAATTAAATTGTTGTAAAATGAAATACCTAACTGATTGATTACCTACTCATTTACTCGAGTGTTTTATTGTATAGTAATAAAAATACCATGTATTTTCTAAGGCATTGAGAAACAAGATTATTTGTAAATACTACAATGGATTTTGGACGTTTCTCTTCTAACCTGACATTCACTATTATGCCAGCCTAACATATTTCATTACAATGTGAAATAAAACAAAATAATAAATTCGAAAGATGAAAGGAATAGCAGAACGCTATTTTAAAACGCGCAGGAAATTCTACGCAGATTGAAAAAGGTACAGACAGACAACCATAGATTAAACAAGGCTCGGTCGCGGCCAGAGAGCAGAAAAGAATTGTTTGGCGCGCTAATTCGCGAGGTCATCGTACCTGGGTCAGTTAGACACGATCGACGCTTGTTTTTATCGCGTTTTTTTTTCTCTGTGGTTTTTGTCGCGCTCGCGTGCATTACCCTCGCCTATTTGATGTTCTTCTATTTGATGTACTCGGGCCTTAGTAATTCCTATTTCTATTGTGACCTTTGGGAGTTCATTTTAAATTTAATTGTAAACATTATCATCGTTTAACTTTACAGTGGAGTATTATTTAGCACCAACAGCATACCAACGGTATCTTCAGGAGTAGATGCATCAGTAGAAGAGCTGTGTATGTAGGTACTTAAGTTGTATTTCAAAATATTTAATTATATAACGAATTGGTTCGTAATAGACGTACTATTTACTTTAGGTGGTTGGTAAGTTGGGTAACTAACTACCAATATCAATAAAATTGGAAAGGTGCCAAGTCGTAGAGACCAAATTAACGAACGCGTGTAGACGATTTGTAAAAAAAAATGGTAATTCGTGTTCGTGTCATTATTTGTTTCAAAGTTCGATGACAACTGTTTTTGAAACGAGTGTCTGTTTGGTGGTTTACAAAAACAATAATTATTACCATGTATGGAAGGAAGTAACTAAAGCTGGTGGACATTTCTCAGCTGTCAGCTGAACTAGCAAATCAATTAATATGCTGTATTTGTAACAAAGATGTCATATTTACAAGTCGACGAACAGTAAAAACAATTCGGATAATCGCAGTTTCGCGGAAACATTATAAAAGTCTTTCGGTGAAGCGAATCGAACGTTCGAGCGAGTTTGTGTTTGCCTCGTGGCTTTTAGAATAGCGCACCGAGGAGAGGCGGCACTAGCTTGGACTGCCGATGTTTTGCATGTAGGTAGGTAACTTTTTACGTCGTATTCAATCCATATATTTTCCATCCAATGATACTGGCTGGCAAGTTTTGAAAAAGAGAAATAATTCGTTCGTTTCTTTTTTTTTTGCTTGTATTGAACTTTCAATGTAGTTAGTCCGGGTGAAATCTTACAACTTAATTTTGAACCAGTTATCATCAACCGATGAGGCTGAATTTTTGTTTATAATCGTAATATTGGAAAAACCGCGAAATTAAAACTTAAAAAGCTAAAAAGGTTTTAAGTCCGTTAAATTGTAATCTGACGATTTATTGTAAACAAGCTTGATAAGGTTCAGAATTGAATACTTGCATGTCAAACTAACATGTCACCTATTTCCATGTCAACCTAATACGAAGGATAATAAATAAAATGTACCTATTTAAAATAGACAAATAAATATCGCGACAAACTTTAAAAAAAATATACATTTACCTTATTTTTAACGATATAGAGGAAGTATTAACGGACTCTAGAATACATTTTAACGATTTTGGTTTTTATAATTTCTAAACGTCGCAAATAGCTGCGATGTTGTTTTTTTTTACTTTGGGTGACACAGATAATAAATCATGAATAATTAATTTGTGACTGTTAGTGTGTTAGTATTTAACCAAATGTTATGCAAGAATAGTTAAGTACCTATGTGTTTGTTTTATTGTTTTACTTACACTATACTTCATGATTAATACATATACTTAAAATATGGATACCGATAAAATGCATGTCTTGCATCATGATTTTAATTTCCTACAAATGTAAAGTGCATTTATAGGTGCACTCACAAATGTAGTCGACTAGCTGTGTGCATAAATAAACAAGAATTGGAGTCATCGTGGCAAGCTCACAGAAGCAATTTTATATCATAGTTAAAAGAGTCATGGTTTAAAATTGTCTGGCTTATGGACTATAGGCAGACTCACCCCAATGACCTTGAGGCGAGGGGTGGCCCCTAGTGCACGAACCGATTAAGGAATGGAATGGATGGAGTGTTATTTTTCGACGCAGTAACCTTTACTTTTAAAATAAATGCTCTAACTTTTATTGCACTCTTTTAGGTAGGTAGCTATTTAAACCTTTCCTCCTTTTTTTATTACTAGATACCTACGTTCACAAAGTTATTGGTTCTTTTAGTTTATGTTCATGTGTTAAATAAAGTAAGCAGGATGAAGTAGATCTTATCAAAATCGATAGTTATTTTTATGACACTGGTTACTCACACCCACCCACCAGTGACCGTTCATACCTACCTAGTTTGTAAAAAGTTTTACAGAAATATAGCTACATGTTTATACCTACTATAGCAGATTAATTTCTTAAAGCTTATTATTATAATATTTTAGTTCACAAATTAAACCAAAGCGAATCCGGTCGAAGTCTAAAGCACATTTTTTACATTTCGCGTAGACAAATTTAATTTTCTGATTTTCTGTTGCATCTCATATCCTTTTAATTTACGTAGCCAAGCTATTTTTAGCTTTCATTCAATCAATAAATACACGTAATCACATTATTTTCCTCAACGTTTTTCAAGCGCCACCTGGTGTTTTTGCAGGGAACTATGTCGAGACTTCCGTAACTGCTGAAAAAAGAACAAGTGAACAAAGAAATGAAACTATTTAAATGACAATATTCGATTTTTTCTTAGCTACCTGCATTGGATACCGTTATTAAGAATTTAACAGCTTGTTATTTTTCGATACAGTAAAATGGCAAGCTAGACGTCTATTTTTAGCTAAATAGTGAAGCCATTTTATACAGCTTCGTCTCCTGGCGATACTCCAGAACTTGGGACTGTGTATTTTCATTAGATACAAACAGGTATTAGTTTAATTAGGGACGGTAATAGTGTTTGCCAACAACCACAAAAGCTGTTGTGATTGTGTTAAGCAAACATATGAACTAATTTGTTACAAAGGAATGACAAGATTTTTTACAATATTCGACAAGCAAAAATAAACGGACTTTAGCGGGTCAGTTCATATTATCGGAGACTATGTTTTTGGTTGATACGCTTTAAAAGAAGCCTTAAAGTGCGTTAGAGGTATTTTACTCACGCAGTTAATACAAAATTATGCTTCTAAACATGAAGGCTCGAGATGCTTTGGATATTTTAACAGTTAGTACTTCACCAGAAGTCAGAACTACCAAAGGACAGTCTTTGTGCAATCGTTTCAATAATGCGACTGTTCAGAACGTCATTCCATTAAATGACCTAAAATAGATTGTGGATAGCGAGTATAACAAAATTCGAAACATTAACTAGCTAGGTAGTAGGTATGATAGTAGGTAGGTATACCTCCCCAAACATAATTTAGCCGAAGAGAGCGCCATAAAAACCGAAAAAGGGAAGTGTGCCAACGACCTCAGTTCAGTCTATTGACTAGGGTTGCGACTCCCGGGGCGCCGCTCTGGCCTATATCCTTGGAAGCTAGGGTTACCAACTGCTCTGTGACAGTTCACTTTACTGCCAAGTATAAAAATAGTCGTCACAGACATGATGGGACCAGTACCTTATGCGTCAGGTATCTGAAACTGGTTGCCCAAGATTCATAGACATAGGCGACTGGTGATGTGGTGCTGAATTTTTCACGTACTTCATTTACTGTTATTATAGCTAAGTAATTGTTGTACGCATTTTTTGGTTATATTTTTTTATATATGATGGTGATGTCAAATTACTACCCTAAAGGTGGCGATTCTCGTGGCAATCTAACTTTTTCGTGTGGTAATGAGGTGTTCGTAGCCCATTGGTAGCAGCGCTTTGGTAGTAATACCGAAGTGAAGCAACCTACGGCGCGATCGTGTTTGGATGGGTGACCATTCCGACCATATAAGTGACATACATCACAAGCATCTCCGTGCTTCGGAAGGCACGTTAAGCCGTTGGTCCCGACTTATATCTGTTGATATAGTCGTTACGCCTAGTCAAAGCCGTTTGAGCGGCATAACATCTGACAGCAGGGTTAGTCGCTTACCTTGCAAACACCCCTCCACCAACCGGCGCTGAGCCCGTGTGGTAGAGTATGGCTCAAACTACCTCATAGTTGAGGTAAGGCCTTTGTCCAGCAGGGATGTTGTTGGAGGCTAACTTTACTTTACTCATTACCAAAAAAATCAAGTAAAACGACAAGTAAAAAAACTATCACTCATGCGAAACTGAAATGCATAGAAATCGTGACCCGGAGAAATAAATAAGACCTTTTTATTCGACGAAGAAAATTCGATCGGTAAACTTTTTTCGTATACGCACTGCACAAGAATCGGCCTCCTGATGCAAAAGTAACAGTCAAAGAAAGACCAGGGTGCATGCCACTCAACTCTGGAGGACACAGTAGAGAACAAACAAGACGTAAAAGCATACAAAACTGGCTAATCATATTTATAGCTAAAACAGGAAGAATCCGTAAGAACTCTTCAAGAAGCTAGCTGTGGACAGAGAAAAAGAATTGTGGTTTACACATCCAAACTTAAAAACGTCAATATTTCATTCTTTCATTCATTACGCAGCTACACAGTCGCAGTAAACTTGATTAATAGATTACAGACACGAAACGATACTAAGGTAACACTAATGCAACTTCTTTGATTGCTATCTTTGTTTGGAAGGTAATAAAATACTTCAATTCAGTAGCTATTGCAATTTTTTGGATGCTTTTTAATTTTCAGTTAAAATAATGCTATGCTTGCCGCTGAAGTTTTTCTTATTCATACTCAGTCGCATCACCAAGTAGATACCGTTGGGTAAGATAGTCGTCAAATATCTGGTCATTTATATTTAAAAAAACTTCATCCGCATAGTATCTAGATACCAGCCCTACCAAAGCAGACACTTGAATGATCAGAATGAGCTGAGGCGGCCACAAGCCACAATACCTACACATCTCGGTCTGCCGACTGAATACCTACTTACGCTCTCTCGTTCGCTGACGCTAATACAACGTCAACTCTAACAAATTACTTCTCCCAGACGATTCGTATAAAAAGAGATTTGTACGTCACCGAGGTTTACTTAAGAGTCAGACAAAAGTGCTAAGAATCTTAGGAAAAGTATTTGACAAGAAAATTGGGGCTTATAAAACGAGGTCAAGGATTTTCACATTCTTCGCGCCTCATTATTTTATGTAGGTATCTACAACAGTCTCAGCCATCATCCAGTTAGGTGAATAGTTAACTAATACGAAATAAGAGTAACACAGTGCACATTTAACGACTCTTTTTTAAATTATTTTTCAATAACAGTACATACATTTTTCTTAAATATCATTTTCTAGACATTTTTGACCATTCTTTTAAGTGCCTGCGCCAACAAGATTGTTTTGTCACAAAAATAGACCGAAAATTAAAAACCAACAACGTTTTCTTGATAATGCTAACAAGTAAAATAAAATCGGAAGAGTATAAGACAGTTAGTTATATTATTTACTAATACTGAATCAGCAAAAAAATATAAAACGGGCTAAATTACGACCAACAGAACTATAAATTGCGTCGGAACTTTTCTGATCGTCCGCTAATTATTATTTCACGATAAATTCGCGGTTCCAAGGCCGCGCGAACACTTGGCCAAACAACTTTTGCACAACTCTTTGTAATATTTTACGCGTACCTACTTAAAGAATAGATGAAATGAAATAAGATATTTTCTAGTTACCATCAACTTCGCCCATGCGCGATGGGAGAAAAACAAAAGGATTTTGAGGTTAAACACAGTTAATTAAGGAGAAATACAACCTCATTGTTAGGATATTATTATTTCGCAATACCTAAGGTAATTTAAGAACGTAATTAATTTGTAGTTTACTTGGGCCGCACACACTGTGCACTGTGCTAAGTATTATCTACCCTTAAAAACTACACGTGTAGTTAACAACGAGTACAAAATCTAAATTTTAAATATTAACCTAATGTGTTAGAAGGCAACTGACATGAATCAAAGTCCTAAGGCAAAGTAATAAAGAAATTACCTACTTACATTAAACTGTACTTTCAAACTGTTCGCAGTAGTTAGAAGGCTTTACCAAGAACTTTTTACATTAAAGAGCTGTTGAAAAGGCGAGTAATGATACAAGCAAACCACAGTAGGCAATCGTTAACTACCCACATCAATTTGCATAAACAATTTTCGTGGACCAACCATTATAAAGTCCGACGAAGAAAAGCTCAGAATTGTGATGCTCAGGCATGTATCGATAATTGTTAAATAATATAGTTTAATCGATCTGTGGAATCTTTTGTGTTTTTTTAACACAAGAATCTTTTTTTTTCTAATTATTGACGTAAAGTGTGTTATGACATAAAAACTGTTTTTCTGTTTTAGTTAAGCAGCACGCTTTTAAAACGATCAATTCGAAATTGAAGAAAGAAAGATCGCTGACATTTGCCTTGTATGAGCGTAGTTATTATCTGTTCTTATGGCTGAATAGTCTATACATGGGCCATGGGTACGAACGATTATTACGAGGCCGCGTTCTAGTTGTAAAGTTTATCTGTGTTACCGGGACGCGGAGGCGGCTACTTTGCCCAAATTAAATACTCGCGCCATACCGAAGCGATGCTCGGGAACGTTGATTGACTGGCGTGGGTGGTCATTTTCTTTCTTTTTTGCACGAAGTGTCAACAAAATGAGGTCAACAAATCACAAAATCAAACGGAAATGGTGAATACAATATTAATGTGTACGTTTCGTAATGAAAGTTAAGTAAGCAGCGCATGCATTATTAAATAACTTCTCATTTTGGATCTAGAACAAAACGCTCATCTTTTTTGAATACAGTATGAATAAAACACTTCGGGGAAAGAAAATAAATAAAATATGACTTCCATATCCGATCGCAAATTGAATGCAACGATCAATCTCTCCGACTCGCGCGTAAAACGGCCGAACTTTTTTGCTGCCAGCTCTTCCGTTCGTGATCGTTTTCGTAGTTGCCAGTGCGAGTACAAGCAAAAACGATGCATCAACATCAAACCCATTCAAATCAAGATGGTGGATATAAAAAAAAATATTATGAATTCCGAACGCGCGCCGAAGTGCCAAATCCGTGACGGGCCACGAATTTTAAACGATGCGGTTATTGATAGTTCGTCAGTATTTTATTTGACATTTTGATGCTGTTAGAGCTAAAACAAGGTTACCAGGAATTATTTGGGGAATTTTATAGCGCTGTGCTTACGTTCTGGTATGTAAGTAGCTTTTTTTTATTGCATTTCACTATCGTATAAGTTCTGTTGGGTTGAATCTAAGTGATAGGTGTAGAAGAGTAGTGTTTAAAGTTTAAATTTATTAAACAGCTCTGAAGTTAGTTAGATATTATAAGTACGATTTCGAGACTCTAGTATTTTATTCAGTTCACATCCAGTTAAGTTTTAAATATACAACAATGGCATAAAGGTTTAACGGCTTGTCCTTTGTAAAGTAATGTAGAAGGAAATAAATGTACCTTAGTAGACATGCGATTAAACGCGACAAGGTCGATGCGCGGTGGCGGAATGGCGGCATTTACGAAGAACGCACAATGCGCAGGCGCAGCTATACTTTACAGGCGAAGAACACCGACCACATGTACTAAAAGATTACAGTAAGATTACAGTACAACAACTCTCATATGTACAAACAAATTTACGAAAATTATCGGACCTCTAGATCAGACTATACATAAATAGTATCTTCAAGTAATTTGTAAGGTACTGTATTTAGTTTTCAAAACATTTTCCTTGGTATTGAGAACTATTTACTTGCACCTAAACCGTACATAGAGATTGGTTAAATTACTTCTAAAAAGGCGAGTAAATATTTATTTATTTACATAGTTTCACTAGGAATAACATTTTTTTTAGCATGTCACTTATATAGCCATGAGGCCAACGTGAAAGACGCAGCCGCTAATGTTTGAATCAAAAAACACAAATAAATTTTATTATAAATATATTATATGTATAAATAATTATTTATATGAGAAGTGTTACTGTTTCCAGCATGCACTGTGACACTTTACGGATACAAAGCGCGCTGGGTCGTTGTCAAGAAGTGCCACCATACGCGTTTATCACTTTAACAGTCTATTCATAAAGCTTGGCTCACTACTTCACTGATCTTATCATCGAATAATCCTTCTATTTAGTTCAAGATTTCATTCTTTTAAAAATCATATCAGAATGCTTCAATATCGAAATACCTTTATTAACATTAGTTTACAAGTTGAAAGTTTTAGTGGTGAAGTATATTTAAAAAACAAAAAGTCACCCAAACATCATGCCGCGACCTCACTGATGGCCAAGCGACGATGGGGATTGATTGGGGACTAAGTTGGATCATGTCGTCTAAAAACAACACCCCTTAATTAAATACCTATTAACCAGTATAATGCTGTAACTGGCAATGGCAGCACTGTCTAAAGAATTGATTCCTTTCAAAACGTAGTGTTTACATACTCTTTGTAACTACTCTTATCTGTGGTAAGTAAACCGAACTTTTAGATTATAATCTGTTTTTCTAGTAGTTTAATCGATATATAAATATCGACGCAGTTCGATAAATACTCGTATCGATATTTTTGAAAAACTTGAATCTCTAAAAAGACTTCAAGTAAACGGATACGCACAGTTTTCGTAGAATTGCTAGCTATAGTGTTTGTTATCTTTAAAGATTGTATCTAGAGACCAGGGCTGATGATAATTATAACGTCATCGCACTTGGTCTCCTGGGCAAAAGCCCAGGAGACCAAGAAAGACAGCGCGTAATCTGCCAAATACACCTTCGAAATGAGTCGATCCGCAAAAAAAGATCATTACACTTATAAATCGAACTAAACGAAGTTTGGTTTCGCTAGCCACATCAGAGCGTACTACCAATAAACCAAATCAAGAGTGCAGGAGTCGCCGTTGCCAGATTCGGTATGGACGACATGCTGATGATGATGAAATCGAACTAGTAATTTATATTATCCGCAAACTATGAATGGATGGTGGCCGTTAGTCTCTATCTTATTAATTATTTATTTATGCAGGAGCCTTTCAGTAGATTAATTGGCTTGTCGTAATATTTAAAAGTTTAAATTTAGTAGTCAAGCTGTTTGATCGTGTACCTTTACTTAACAATCTAACCGAAAAATACATTAAAATACTATGGCTTTGTTACCCAAAATTAGAAAACAATTAATTAATATACTTGACAACAGACGAGTTGGGTATTGTTTCACAATAACACTCAAAATCCAGGTCAAGGACCGGTCTGCCGAATGCGTAATATGCAAATAATAGAAAAAAACTTACGCGCGGCGAATTTTTTCCACATTTGATTCTTAAGGAACGTCCACTCGTGATGAGGTTTAAGAAAAATAACACCGATCACAAAACTGTGCGTATCGTGATATCGTACTGATAACGACGAGGTCAGTTTTCGCGAGGTCTCACCGACCTTCGTGAATTAGCGCGATTTACATATTTACTTTATTTGCATTATCTGTGCTTGATAACGTAGATCTGAATGAGGAAGTCGAATGCGGTAGCCTTTGGCGGTCTATTTTTGTGCGAAACTTGTAGGCCTAGGTTAGTCTAACAAGTTTGAAAGTTAGAAATATAAGTTAAGCAGTGATAGACATATATTTAAGTATGTATTATATGCTGGTGAGATGCATGCATGTATATGTATCTTATCAACCTTGCGTTAATAAATATCGTTGGTGGAAATACCTACTTTGGATAAGATAAATATGTCAAGCTAGAAAAAAACTACGAATCTGATTTTGTATAAAAGCTATGCCTTAAACTTTATAAGCTACGAATTATACTAGTAACATCACATCATACATAATATTTTTTTACTATTTGGCAATAAAAAGTACCTACCTCATTAAAGTTAACATTGTTAATGGATGCTCCATTTCAAAAAGCCAAGCATCAACATAAATTGTAATTAAATCAAAGCCACCATCAACTAACTCTATTAAGTTTCTGATTTTATAAATTACACTACAATTAAATTGCCTAATCCGTATTTAATGAAGCGATTCAACCTACATTCTAATTACTTGTACCGCAGCTTTAAATGGTCATGACATTTCGATATTTACATTACTATGACTTTACGTATATGAAAAAGTACAACGTACCTATTTGTAGACGTAATAGGTCACTTCGCAACGTGTCTTTGGGATTGACGCATTTTTAATACTTAGAAGTATTAAAGCTGAAAATAGATATTTTTATATCGCCAGATGGGCGATAAACTGATGGTCGTCTGTGAGTCAAACCGAATCACAGGTACCTACTAGATTCAGTGGAAGGCAACTCGAATGTAGACGGCGCGACGCACTCTTACATCTAATCATCTAATTATATCGGCAGTCAATCGAGAAAGTGTCGTTCGCGCCGCATTATTGTGCTACCAATTACAATGGATTATTTATTCCCGAGCAGTACAATCCCGCCCTCGGCTCCCGGTCTTCGGTTAATATTATTTATGTACGCATATGCGGGCCAACTACGCACTCGGGGACTTATTAATTATTTGATGGAACGAAATGACATTTAAACCCGTGACACGCCGCGGGGAGCAAATGTACCAATTTTCTTCTGCAACAAGTCGAACTTCGAACCTCGGAATTTGATTACTTCACATTTAGCCGAGCAATTAGCGTGCGGGATTATTGGGCCGACATCAAATTGGTATTAAGCCGAGGCTGATTGAGATGTGGGGAACATGATACACGTACCCACTCCTCACGAAGGTCGGTGAAACGCAATCTGTGCCGTTTGCATTGAAACGTGAAAGGATTATAATTGACTAGCCAAACTGTGATTGGCTTTTAACTGAACTGAAGTTAGAAAGGCCAATTAGAAGGCGGATCCTACATGTTTCATACATATTTTTTAAAACCTAGCTTTAAATAATATTCAGTTTTCCGTGACGGTCGAGTGGTTTTATTTTTAAACAAAAAGGTTGGCCGGAATAAATATAGGGGTAGTATATTTATTAGTAGTTTTTTATAGTCGGTTGTATTTGTGAATAATATAACATGGGAACGCGGGAGCATGCGGGCGGGAGCGGTGGGTCGGAACGACCCGCTGACCCAGTCGCCTGCTGCCACTTGATTACTGCACGAGGATTCAATTGGACAAAGGCTGAAAACGCGGCTAATACGATAATATTCAGACAGAGACAGCCAGCGCGAAATATGCAAATTGCGTTCTGTATTTACATCCCTGTTCTGACGGCATTGGTTTTAGTTAACGAGAAAAGGTCAAGGGCGAGGCCGCGATATTTATGGCTACTCAGTACTCACCGTATGGATAGCGCGTCATAGTGTCGCAGACACTGCAGGTGCATGTCGCCTTACCTGAAACAAAAAATCGGACGTTTAAAACGCGTGCCATGAATTATAGCGCATTAACAAGTCACTACTGCTCTAAAATAGCTGGTAATTGAATATACCTTTTTATTGTCGTGTCGTGTGGCTGAAATATAGGCTTTAAATTAACTTTTTAGGACCTTTACGAGAAGCATTTAGCTATATGAGTAGAATAATGTTTTGAAAAGCTGTATTCTGACGATAGAGCTATTTATCAAACAGTAACTAAAAAAAGGCCCTTCTTTTAACTACTCAATATGACGTAAGTACACCAGAGTCTGTTTCAAACTGTTCTTAAAAGGGGATACACTGATACACAGGTGATAGAGGCGAGGATAAAATAAATCCACTGAAATAAACATTCTAACGCAACGAATTGTAAAGTTTTAGTGTTGTGCAGTGGATTGCGTATCGCTAAACAAGCGATCGTGATTCTCCTCTGTCGGTGCAATAAATAATTCACGTGACAGCGACAGCGGGCCATTCAATAAGCACTTTATGTTTTCATCGCCTTTTTCCTCCACACTAAATTGAGGTTTATTTTTCTACCCAGTTTTTGTGTCAGTGGAAAAGGATTTAACTTTCTTTTAGCTCTACCATAGAGAAACAAAATACTGCTTCGATTTGAAGACACATTAGATTTCATTATTTACAGAGATATAGAGACAATTTTGGATACCAATTCTGAATTAAGTATTTCACGTAGGAGAAAGTGTAGAAGTTGTTAAGCGCATTTACATCGTAGTACTTGTAGAGTACGAGTACTTACTACCGTGACGCAAATAACGAACAATAATGTGTACCGCATTTATTGCCAACAATTAAGATTCGCATAAACATATTTCTAACAGTATGACGTTATTCAGACCATTTGCGTCACATGATAAAGATCATTCTAACAAGCGCAGTGCATTACATGTGTAATATGTACATCACTGGTTTTGATTATTAGTTTATTTATTAAAGAAAACCAACAGCTAAAATTACATATACTAATTTACAATGTACTCATAAATAGTAAGACAATACTAGGTTTTCCTTAAGTTACAATTATTACAACAGATTCAATAGATTTCAGTCGTTTTGTAGACGACACTACTAGTCTGTTCGGCCGCATTGTCACTAACCATCATCACATTATGAAGAGAAAAAAAAACAGTTCGATCTTCCCAAAAGACCCATTCAAAATAAGCTGGTAAGTACATAAACACAACAGATAGTGTTTCCACTGCTTAACGTGAGGGCGAGGGGTTGGCTGATTACTGTTTTAGTTAACTTTTTATAGCCCGCAGCGGTTGGCCGCCTCGAACGAAGGGTTGCGAGTGCTAACGTGCGATCGGAAGGAACAATCGATGAATCGATGAAAAAGTATTCCCCACACTAGTTTATTCAGTTCGTGATGAGGGTTTTTAATAACAATTCGAAGGGATATGGAAACTGACAAATACAGTTGGTTTGTTACGTATTTGTCTATGATTAGAATTCGTTTTTATTATAGGTACCTACTGAAGAATATAATTCCTTATTTCAAAATTGTAAAAGTATTACCTATTTGTTTTTTTTGTGCAATAAAATTTAATCAATAAATAAATAAGCCATTAATGCAATTTTATACAATTCGTAAGGTACAGTCACACGATTTGTCTGAAGGCCAAACTGCGAGCTAACACTTATCATGAATAAGCAATTGTCGTTTTAGCAACGTGACTATGCAAAAACAACGAAATAAATTATTATCAGTTCTTTACCAGAAATGCCTAGAATTAACTTTCAAATAAACGGGTAATTATTGCCATATGAAAACGTAAACCGTGAGTGATTCATTTTCTCACGTTAATAACACCACCTGCATATCTAATTATTACCATGATTTAGCAAATAAACGATTTTCATTTCATTCTATTAGGCAGGAGCATTATTTTGATCAAAAATTGATTTAAAACAAAATTAAATTCTTTTTGAAGTTTGATTTACAATTTGAGTGTGACTTGTAAAGCGCTGCTGTCTCAAGTAAATACCGAAATTATTGCAATCTAAATGGCAGCTATCATAAGTAAACCCAAAACACGTAAGACCAGTTCCCGTACCATGAACATTTTGCCATGCGGAACTGGTCTTTATAACGCACGGCATACGACGGGAATGTTCCCGTACATTCTCGATGTTCCTCGAATGAACCCGCTGTCGTACGGAATGGATCGCCTAGCCTCGCTGCGGAGGCGGGCTTAGCTTGGAGCGGTCGGACGAACGCGCGAGATATTGTGTTGAGGAGACTAAGACAGACTCTTTATTGTTTGGACTTGGTTACCGGGAAGGCAATGTTGTTTTCACTTTGGGTTTGGTTGTCTGACAGTAGTTACATAAGTCTTAAAAATATTGAATAAGCTTGTGAGATTTTTAACATAGAAGGAAGAAAAGATTAAAACTAATTTTAACTCCTTTAACGTAACACAAAAGTTACCGATGAAAGAAATTGTGTACCTATTTCAATTAGTTTATTGATGTCTCAAGTAAAGTTACGTAAACTAAGTCATCCTCTGTACAATTCCACAATCATGACAATATTTTTTGCCTTCCTTTACTTTGGATTTTTTGAAATGATGCACGGTTCTAAAATTAGACACATGAAGTGATTTTCCACCCCTTGTCGTACACGAACTGCTCATCGAATCCCCCGATGAGTCACGGGAGAGCCGTGACGTCATCAGTTGCCGCCCGCTTAACTACGCACTAAGCGAATACGAATATACTTATAATATGCGTTTTCAGTGTATTAAAGTGAATTGTTATTACTACCTACGTATAGGGAAGCTATGCCAAGCAAAAAATTAGTCGCAAATACGAGGACAAGATTGTATTCCTTGAATTTTGAATTTAGAATAAGATACCGATTGTATGAGTAATGAATGACAAGTGGCGTCAATTCATTATGCAAGAAAATTTGTTCGTTATGTCAGTTCAATACCTTAGTAATAGTTGTTCAATGGTTTATTATAATATAATTCTTATTTTTGTTATTCCTGGTCTTATTATAAGAACATTATAATTACGGCCTGCTTAAAAAGATCAAAGAGTCCTAATACTGAAGTGCGATCGAGGTCGAATATCTACTTAGCATCATATATAAAAAAGTTCTGGTTAGCGTTATCTGCCGGATACTTAATACGAAAAAGCAGACGTTCTACATACCTATGCAGAACGTTTTACCTACCTATGTTTTAATAAGTGTGAAGGATAAACCTACCAAAAAATAAATACTTAAATGCTAAACCGTGTAGATCTTGTTCACGATAAATCGATAGTTTACAATTTCACGCGTCAATATAAAACTCGCGGTTCTAAAATATTACGGTGACATAAATAGGTAAACTAATTTTATTACATTAGCGGCCCTTTTTACAACATTTTGTAAGTTCTTGTTAGAGCTATCATACTCTTATGTCTATAAAATGACGTTCTATATTTAAATTATTCGTTCTTTAGTGATTACTTGTGTGTCCGACTGTGAAACAAGCCCTTGTCCTGATAAGTTAATAATCAATCGGATATAAGCGATAAGACTTGTAAATACCGTAGATAAAGATATTTTTTAGAAAGTGTCCTTGGTGATAACTTTGTATAAATCTCGATTTTGCGGCTTAACACGTGACACGTACAATTAACACTGATAAAGTAATTTAAAACGTTAGGTAATAAAATAATGTATTGCTGTCATCAGGAAGTCATTGCCTGTACAGTGTTACCATGAGTTTACGACGATTTAAATCGCTAGCGACGACGTAAAAAAACCGGCCAAGTGCGAGTCGGACTCGCGCACTGAGGGTTCCGTGCTTTAATTGAATTAGGGAATCCATTAACAATATTTTGTTGACTACAAATATAACTTTGTTTTTCATAGTGTTTGTATGGAGTACAAAGTTATGTTTGCGGTTGTTGAAAATGTGCTATATCTCAAAAACTACTTGTTCGATCCCGTTCGAACCAATTTTCGTTGAAATAAGGGTTGCGTTTCTTGCCATTCGGCTACGGAACCCTAAAAAGTCTATGGAAAATTGCACAGCGCCTCTAGCGGTCACTGACGGAACTAAATTTTTCCATACAAAAAGTTACGTTGTCGCTAGCGAGTAAACTCATAGTAACGATACAGGAAGAAGTAGCGTAACCTTGCTGACACAATGTCTATGTACACACTGTGTCCTTGTCTATCAGTCTTCATTTGTTTTTGATTTGAATTTGCGAATTTTAACACGACCTTTTTGATCTTTTGATTTCAAGGGTAAAATAAATTGCAAAATTATGAGTATGTAAAATTTGACATTTTCCTTGTGAATTTATCGTGTCTGATGTTAAGGAATATAACATGAAAAATGTATTATAAAACTTTGTAAGAATTTTTAACCCCCTAGCAAACGGGGTGTTGTAAGTTTAACATGTATGGTCTGTGTATCTTTTTGTACATCGTAGGTCTTAAACAGATGAACCTATTTGCTTTAAAATTGTAGTGATAGATTATTTTATCCCGAGTTGTGAGTGTTCTTAGCCATGTTTCATTAAAATCTGTTCAGACCGTTATGTATGAGTGTAAAAAGTTTTTTTTTGTGTAGACAAAGCGGTTTACTTCCACTGCGTCAGCGCGTTTTGAGTTTGATCCTTCCGCTCTCGTGATGTTTTATATAAAAAATAAGCTATCCAACGCAAATATTTATTTCAAATCAGTCCAGTAGTTCCTAAGATTACGCGTACAAACAAACAAAAAACAACTTTTCAGCTTTATATTATTAGTAGAGATTTATACAGACACGAGATTCTATTAAATTTCGAGCTTCCAAAACAGCTAGTTACTTGATGATACGCATATAAAACCGTCTATAAAACACATACTAATGCCGTCTTGTTTGGGCACCAGGCACCAAGTTATTGGGCCCATAAATTCGGTCGACACTAGCCGCGGATCCGGATTCGATCACGGATCTAGCGAGGTCGATACTCTGCGCCAGGGCTGGTTACTGTGACTGCTAAAGTAACACACGAATACTGTACTAGTATTATATTCTAAGCAAAATAGATACCTAGTAATTATTATTTTGTTTTTATAGTGTTTTGTCACTATACAAACTTAATAATATAAATAGCAAATTGCACTTGTAAAAAGCAACTTAGGCTGTTGTGACAGACGAGGAATCGAACCCCATGTCTTTCGCAATCCGGGCGTATGCCTATACCACTCGGCCACCGTCACATTAGCAAGCCTGTTGAATTTTGCAAGCGCTTTCTTTAACGCGTAGGATGCTTGGCGTCATCAATGTTGCGAGATTGCTCTCACAATATCCGAAGGAAATATTTTTACAAATATTTAACAATCGGTTAAGATGAACGAAGCCAATTTATAATTATTATTTTGTTTTTATAGTCTATTAGTCCATACCTTGTTGTATGAAGAAATTTGTTGTTAAAATATGAATGATGCTTCTGTTTTTTTTTTTTTACCTACCAACTATTTCGATACAAAGACATTAAAATAATATAAAAAGGAGTTGCCCGCATCCGGTCAATTTTTAACGGAATGATCACTTTTGAAACTTTTAATGTGTGTACCAACTATTTTGATACCAAGACATTAAATAAGCATAAAAAGTAGCAAACCGACCCCAATACCAAGTCTAGATTTCCATTGAAAAGGTGATTGGTAAAAAAAGGGCGGTAGGCGCAAAGCAGTATACGATATTAAATGTCTGCCTTCGATAACTTGTATTAAAAGTTGTGCACAGTTTTGCGCCGAAACGGAAATTTTATGAGCCGTTTTAAACGATACGGACGAGTTTTATTCGGTAAATCTCGGTGTTATGTTGCAGCGTAAACGTTTTGCAGCATTGCACGAACATTTCGACTTCGAGTTCGCGATAAAAGTGTGTCTTTCGAATTTGGAAGTTAATTCAGCACCATAAGTTCTAAACTACGAATGGAAATATATTTATTTTATTTTATTTAATTAAGGACAATAAGCAATTGTAGGTATAATTCTCTTAATTAGTTATCTTTATTATAAAAGATTAGCGCACAACTAACAATTTTATCTACATATAAAAATAAATATATCAATACATTTAGAACTATGTAAATTTCATTACTTTTAACATGTCATATTTTTTAATAAACGAGCAGGAACAGCTTTTAATATTATTACTATTCAAGTTATTTCCTTCCTATTCCTAATTTTCGATTGCGTTACTTTCAACATTAAGAACTGTGCATAGACTATCTACATGTTAAATACAAAGTATATCTTCGTTTGTCTTTACATTAGAAGGTGATGTCATCACAGTCTATGCCTTCCACCCACTACAACGTGACGGAAAAAGTGTAGGTAAACTGACTCTTTCCATTGACGCAAATTAAAGTGTGCGGTTAACACATACTTGGTAAATAAGCCGTATAATTGACGCAAACATTTCCTACAAAATAAAACAGAAATTATCGGGAGTTCCATGTGGCAACTAAATATTTACTGATAGCAATGATTATTAAAATACGCAATTACATTTTTGAACTCTTGACTCTAAATTTAACAATTGTATAAATGTTATTGATTAAAGATTTCATTTTTCGATGTATGGTGTAAAATGGTGTGTGAAAGGACTTTGTTTAATGATCTTAACGTAAAATATATTTCATTTAGTTTTATTACGAAGGGCATGTTTCACCATCGTCAATTAAGGTCTAACCAACAAAAAATAATATTTATAACGTGAACGTCATTTCGTATGAAGTCTCTTCCAAATAACGCTAACCAGAACTTATTATGACATTGTGGAACAGGTCTTAAGCAGCCTTCAGCAGAACATTTTATGAGCAGCCAATGAAATCAGTAAGATGCTTCTCAAAATCGAATCCACCACCGCCCTAACAGCTTGAAACAAACACCATCTATTACAAAACGTTAAGATATGTTAGTACAACACTTAGCCTATATTAGTCGGTGTTAATTTGTCAATCGGTAGTCGAGCGAACGTGCACGATACTCACCGGCGTTGGCGTAGTAATCGTGAAGCGAATACAAGGGATAGTCACCTAGTTTCAGCAGGTACGCCGACAGCAGCACCGCATCGTGCCGGGGGTCCATCTGCGCACTTCTCCCCTGAAGCGCCCCCGGCCTCATCAACGAAGATATTGAAAAGTCTGTGGTCGTACCGGGCCCACCCCACCCGTTCACACTACACAACTTACACTCCTCCTTCATATTATTGTCTTACACTAATATAAATATCTCTATAATCCGTTTTTTTTTGTACTCGGTTTGTACTGGCACTGATAAATCACATATAAAAATATCCGTGGGCTGGCTCGCACATCACAGAAGATATCACAGCGGCGTTCGGCATCGGCGTCTGTAATCCATTCGAAGTTTAACTTCCACACTTTTCAGAAAAAAAAATCATTGTAGGTATTTATTTGTACCTCACATTCACTTGTTTACCATCTTGCACTTTGTGATATTACGTAAATGACTACTCGAAACGATCGGTTACTTCACATTTACGTCGACCTTTTTATTTGACGTAATAATATCTTCAGATGTGAATCTATTCCATAGTTGATGCTGCAATCAAATGCTGAGTTTATTATATAATTATCTACATGGAACGGGGCTGGAGTCTATTCAATAGCGTAATGAAGTGTAAAATATAAAACGAATGCGCGATAGGATAATAGAGGTAATAAACTGATATTTCCTTCAATTATATCGGAATTTTAGGATTCGAAAAGGAAACTCGATTACAACACAGAAACAGGAGAGCGAGCAGTGAGCTCTCTCGCAAACGCATTACTCGAAATGCGAGAGGTTATTTAAAATTCTTTGTCATTTTTATCCGAGCATAAAGCTGTATATCAACGCACTGTAAAGCCAATTAAGCAAAGCTATTACGGCCAGGAAGGTTTATTAAGAGATGGCGGCGATTATGTATGTGATGATGGTAAACAAATGAAACTTGGTACCCGGCGAGGGCTGCATTGCGGGTTTGCAGGTCAAAGGTGCAATGCCGTCGGTCGGCACTGAGCACACCGACACACCGATGCGCCATTGTTTCCTACATTTTTAATAACCGATTAGTGACGTCACGTGGGACGTGGCATTGTGGTATTGAGCCCCGAGTTTGGGCTCAATGTCTTGCTCTAATTCAGCCTGTGATGGCATGGCGTGCTTATTTATAGCCGCGGTTTTATTCTTTTGTGGGCTTGAGGAAAATGTTTGTGTATGAACAAACAAGCAATTACCTATGTACTCAGATTTCTCAGTTACAAATAGGAAGTGATAAAGTGTAGTGAAAAAGGACCTATTATTTTTTACAATAAAAGAAAGATCGCCAATTTTTCATTGAAAGTATGATTGATTAGAATTAGGTCTTGTATGTTACGTTGTCTTATCGGATTATCACTGGACGATTTGTAAAATTTTACTAGTTTTATGGAGTTAAAAATCAATTATAAGAAGACAGATTTTTTATGGCGTCTCAAGGTGATAGAAAGATTTCAATTAACCTACCGGATTTGACGTCAACACGATAGTACGTATTTTATTACCGTCTGTAAAAGATTTAATGTGCCTATGTTGTACGTTGTAAGTATTTCAAACTGCGTATTACCTAAATAACAAAAACTTTAAGCCATATCTATATCTACTAGCTTATTTATAGAGGAAGGCTTTAGTTAGGCACTAATATCACGCTGTTACGGGAGGAGTGGGGGAGCAAACTCAAAACGCGCGTATGCATCGCGGAGAACCGCAAGTCTTTAAGATTCTCATAGCTGTTGAATCACATCGTACATTCAAGCTAAGAGACCCCAAAAACGCTGTCTATAAACGCCCCTTGTTGCCGGAAAGAAATAATATTGCGCAATAACATTAGTGATGGGATATTATATTCAGTATCTGTCCGCGCTGTTTACACGAGCGGCCCCGTGTTTGTTCCCTGGGGCAGCCTTGACGTCGTCTTGACCGATTGCTCTCAATAACGGTTCAAAATAGACCGCTTCTAGGTAAATAACCCAGTTCAGAGTGACACTGCACTACCTACTCCGAAGTTGTTTGCTATTACTAGATCAAAGAACTCAAGCATGTTCAGTTCTATTGGCATTAACAGCCTTATTAAGGGAGCATGTGTGTGATCTTTGTTAACATTGAAAAGTCATCTAAAAGAATGGGTATATTGAGTACAATTAATACAAACACATTATGGATGATCATCAATGATTATATCATCATGTCTAGTCGTAGAACAGCAAAACAAATGAACTCTTTTACCTCTTCCATCGTGATATGGAACCATAAATAGAAATTTTAGCTATTAATGAATGTTACAAATTCATTCTTAAATCTTATCAAGCCATCTTGTATACGAGTATGATCCATAGTCTTGCTCCAATTTTGATAAACATGCAAGATCTGAAAATACGAACTAAAGGCGTATTGTAGATACTCCAATCAGGCCTCAAAGTGCACATCTGTCTGTGGCTATTCTGAACAATAATCAACGATAATCCATCAAGTTATAATAACAGAGTTGTTTTGATGTTACACCTCATACCAATGATTCTTTGAATGCTAATTTCTATGAGCGATGACTCAACTAGTGTAATGTTACAATTGAATATTCTGGATCTATCTACTTCAAAGTTATATTATGAGAGATACCGTCTAACTACAGACCGTACTAGTTATTTAGTCAAAAAATCTAAGATTTTAATTTGAGTTTATCCATATAGGCATGACTACCGCCACACGTATAGTTTAAAATAAAATAAAGATAAACTCATAAAGTTATTTTTTAAAACGTACAGTATTCATTAGTTTTAAATCGCATTGAACTTACGATTACTGCGCCCCAAAATATCTTAACTGAAGTCACGTGGACATACTGATTTTATATTCAGCCAGCATCATCAACTTTATAGTTTTTTTTTAAAATGGCCAATGGCTAGATAACAGATGACGTCACAAGTTGACAAGCGTTATTTTTTTCGCTAGCCGTTTACGTGCACCGAATGTGAGGCGCAATATGCAAGCGACCTTGGGCGGTAAACAAAAGTCACGTGTTCAGGCTCGCTAGTGGAAACAGCGCAACTCTATCGCGACCGTATTTTGTTATCCTCATTTTTACACAAACACTCCATGCCTAGGTCAAAAATTCCAACCAAAATGCCTCCGGGAAAATACGCGATTCATACAATTGTAAATGTAATTATATTTAAACTCTGATATAATTACGAGCAAAAGGTGCATTTAATCTTCCGTTACATAATAATGAGAATAAATATACGTTAACGAATCGTTATTCAATCGCTTAGAAGGGTCGTTATTTGTTAAATCCAGCGTGTTTAAAGGTGCTGGCAAATCCTTTCTCACCGAGAATCTTCCGGAACAATTCGAAGACGTAAAAAATTAACCTTAATAATAGGTGTAGCCGCACGTGCGCCAGCGCAGGCAGCTGCCGTGACAGATGTCGCCCCCCTCCTTCCCCCGCGGGTCCTTCCGCGCCCCTTGCCCGCCCGACTTGACTCAACAACCAAACATCTATTCTAACGACTATAACATAAACAACCGACCACTTAAGTGCCGATCTTTAACGACGATCGTTACCAATTTACAAAAACACTGAGATGATTCAATCTTTAGACACTAAGACAAACAGTATTTGACGCTAGCTAGAAAATAAAAACACGCGTCTCCAATATTAATGCGATATGCATGTTATTGACGAATGCGGAGGTAAACTTTGCTGAAGGATCAATAATTTATTTAACATAATTTAACATTAGACCTTGTTAAGCTTAATTTACATAAATACACTGTTTGCTCGTGTTATATTATATGCATTTTAGCAAATTTTGTAGGATACCTTTGAGCAGAACAAAATTTAATAACGGAAAGTCTTTATCCAGCTTAGTTTATAAAACATAAATTCTACATAACGGAGAGTTCCCGTCCAAAGTTGTATGTTAGCAAGCGACAACGCTGTTAAATATTTGGCAATGTTTTCTGGCGGACACCCAGTCCGACAACCAGTGCTCAATATGGTTCTCATAAACATCGGGTAATGCCGGCCATTATAGCTTATATTGTCTACGCTTGATATAGGTAAGTTGATGATAACAATACTACATATTTTAAACTGACACACAACGTTAGATCTAACTCAATCTCATGTTTGCAGAGACTCTTGCACGACACAAAGTGTAGAGGACACAATGATGCCTTTCGGAAGCCTTACAGGTCTAATCAATTGAATAGATCTTATGATCCTGTCAGGAATGGTTAAGCAGATGCCATCGAGCGACGAAAAGGGGCAACTTTCTTGGATGCAGTTGGCAGACGACGCTGGCGGAGGCCCAATTGCGCCAACTACGGTCAACTGTATTGATACTAGATAATGCTATTATGATGGATTGTTCGCTAACTGCGGATAGAACCACCCTATGGAAACTAATAGCGTGTCAGCGGCGATATAAAACCGATAAGCACACGCGCCATTCATAACAGCTCACAAACCTGTTTCATTATTGTAGTGAATTTTATGTTTTTTGACGCAGAAAAGAATTCCTCCGGCGACCTTATCGGGGTTTGTTATTATCAGTATCGATTACCATATCGTGACAGCGCGATAACTCGATAAGCACATAATGTAATCTAGGTAATACTTTCCATCGGACTACCTGTGATTTTCTAAAGCCGACAGGTAACAAAGGTGGCGTTTTATAACATCTATGAGGTAGAATTAGAACGACTTTTAAATCATTAATCAATTTGAGATAATTGGTGCTTTTAAAAGAGAACGTCGAGTCGAGTAGCATGTGGCAACTGAAATTTAGATTTCAATGCTTTCGCTATACCTTTCATAACGGCATCACGCACTCATTAATCATTATTACCAATTGGCCGATGCGGACTCCAGTTCTAAGCGAGACGAAAGCGCTCGGCCGTTCATTTCACAAGCATCACAAACGGCTTACATAAGGCGGCTTGCGTAAACCCACTTAGGTGCAGAGCTAAGTTAGCTTTAAGTTCACGTACGCTGGGCCGTGCGAAATAACAAATCGATTATCGCGCTCCTGCACTCGATTGCCCAATCTGTATATTTAATATCGTTCCTTATACGCGACCTTTGTTTTTGCAAATTAAATGCAAATGTCAATTCATATTATGCTGTCCGCCGCTCTTTGTTTCGTCTCTTCAGCACCTTTCATGTGCTCATATTGAACTTTTCAAAGTTTGCATTGATATCGACCTCCAAATTAATTATGTACCTACAGAATGTATGTCAGTGTAAATATTCGCTCTTGTGTAACACAAGTTGAAGTTACACAGCACGAGTTCAGATACCCAAAATAGGGTGGAAATGGCCTTTCAAGTCGAATTTGGACAAATAACGGAACTCTCCATAAGAATAAAGATCTATAACAATTATATTATCAACGTAGCTACAACTAGCAGTGGACGACGAGTAATTCGTTTGTCCGAGCTAGAGTTGACAAGATTGAATTTGTTAGCACGTGTGGGAATACAAACGTGAAACACTGTTATTGCATTGCATTTATTACCTACTATAAAACGGTTCTTACGGCTAAAAGATCGCTTCAAGTTTGTCAACTTGAGTAACTGATGCGCTTCTAATAATATGCGAAGGTCTTGCGAAGGGAATACGAATTTATAGCCGCCTCAAGTTGAGAAATTTCAGCACTTGGCTGTGAGTGTTGCTCTAAGTAGCTCTAAGAAAAGTTGTTACGTTAATTAAGAGTATTAAAATTAAATACTTAAAAGGGACCAAACCAAAATGGGTGTTGATAAATTGAGACGGAAAGCGTAACTAAAGAGTTTGATTTAGTTTTCTAAAGTCATTTATCCGCGTAATTGTCGGCTATCGTTTGTAGGAGAGTGTGAAATTTTGCAACAGAGCCATATCGTGTGGAGGGCCGCAGGGCTAGAGAAAGTGTGCCTTTCACTCGCTCTACGCGGGCTAATTTAAACAATAGCACGCAATCATGCCTTTTGTTATTCCTCCTACCTATTTATTCAGCATTTATTGCACCAACTTATTGGTTCCCCCGTTTGTTGTTTAGTAGCTAAATAGGAGCAACCAATTGGATATATTGTACAAAATTCAATGAGGATTCATATTTGCATTCGGATTAATAAAAATTAG
>CAWUPE010001470.1:0-29861 GCA_963924145.1 Pyrausta purpuralis
TTGACCACTCTACAATATGTATACAGTTATAGCTTTTTATTATGATAGATAATACTTGTGAGTATGATAAGTAGAAAGTAATCTCAAAGAATAGAAAGATAGTACCTTAACGCAAAAACTCCTAGGGCCGGAATAAAACATAAACATAGTATTAAAAAAAGACGCAATGTTTCATTAGATTATGCACTTATAAAAATACAGTAATAATAACAAACAAACAAGATACTATTTAGCATGAGTTGCTATGCTACGAAAAACTTTACTGATGCAAAGACACGACAGAACTACGACATACTGCTACGAAATGCTAAGAGTAATGCCTCAAAATGCGGTGTACTGCTACGAATATGCTACGAAATAAGGCCGTTGCCTTCTACGATATCATCTACGGTAATATCTACGAGATATTTTATCTTGGGTATAGTATTGATTGCTACGAGGTTGCACAAAATAATTAATATTACATAAATCCCATACTTTGCAATAAGTAAAACTTTAAGCTTTTAGTCCGCCTTTTGTGCTCTTTTTGTCAGTGCAAGTTTAAAAAAAGCTGGTCCTGTTCCCTGCTAAAAAGGGTAAGTTTAATTCGTTTTTCTTTTTTATATTTATTTGGAATATTTTTGACACTCACTGTGCTAATTGTATTCTTATAAGATGAAGTGAGAAAACAAAAATTGCGCACGGGGGAAATTCGAACCCGCAACCTCTGGCAAACCGGCCAACGCTGTTTTAAATGGAGCTACCGTTCTATATTTCAAATTATCTCACAGAAAGGTTAGCAAGCTACTTCAACCACGCTATCTTGAAAATTCAAATACAGATATTGTTTGGCAGCATCCCTGAATTCCACTCGACCGTAAAAAGCGTCCCTAGACAGACTGAATCCTTTTGTTCAGTGTAAAGTCGCTTTTACACCACAGGTTGTAGGTAGAGTGTAGAGAAGACCTTAGGGGCCGTCCATTAATCACGTGAGGTCGTTTTTCTCATTTTTTGACCCCCCCCTCCCCCCTGGTGATATTTGGTGAGGTTTGCGATCACTACCCCCCCCCCCCTCCCCCTGGATCACGTGTATTTTTTGGAAGTCTATGTAAAAGCTATTTTTGACTGGAAAAAAATATTAAAAAAATGGTGATTCGAAAAACATTTATATGTATTTGCAATAAAATTAATGAATAATTAATTAATGTTGTCTTCGTCCCACGGAGTTGCAAGACTTTCATTCAAGGTTACAACTGGTAAAGCTTCTTCACTGGCAGTTGTTATTGGCAAAGAGGTTTGTGACAGCAAATCGTTCAAATTTTCGCGCCGTTCAAAATTTCGGTTTAAAAATAGCGCTTTTTGACAAAAAATAAATAAAATTAATACACGTGATGTGTTACGAGACCCCCCCTCCCCCCTCGTGATGTTCCGTGATGTTTTCCGTACCCCCTCCCCCCCCTTTTGAGCCTCACGTGATTAATGGACGGCCCCTTACACATTGGTTTATACGTTTAAAAAAAATAATTCTAAATTAATATTATTAACCTGAATAGTTTTGTTTGTTTGAACGCGCTAGTCTCAGGAATTACTGGACCGATTTGAATAAAACATCACGCGGCGACGGGACGGGGAGGGACAAACTCAAAACGTGAGGACGCAATCGCGGGGGACCGCTAGTAATTTATATGCGGTGTCCCACAAAAAGTGTCAAGACAAAGTCTAGAGGTTAGGCATCACTAGGCTATTCGATTCATCCCCTTTTGTATATTCCGCGACTTCTTATAGTTTTTGAGGTACAATTTATTTTTATTTTTTTGTGATATGGCATATTTTTGGCCTCTGCGGCGCGTACAGTTAAGGTCAATTGCCTGAATGTGCCTAACGGTAAATAATTTAGATAATAAAACTTGGAGGTTGACTATTGGGTATAAGATTTTAAACTTTCGTGTTGCATTTCAACGAGCGATGACTCAGAGGAGAGGGCGGAGGTTCAAGTCCCGCCCGTGCCCAAATTTTGGTTTCTTTTTTCATCTTTAAGAATATAAATATGACACTGTAAGTGTTAAAAATATTCTAAACCATTTACTCATTTTTGTTTTGTGTTTAAACCCGTCGTTGAGTACTTATTTCTAGATATAATAACAAAAACAAATATGCGTATTATAACGGAGTAGGGCCTCAGATCATCAGAGCGATAGCCTGGTGGAACAAAACAATAAAAAATTCAGGCTGCAGGCTGTAATAAGATTTGGCCGAGTTCCCAGGCGGCCTATACACAGCGTAGCTCATGTAGGTTCACCATGATAATTGAAAATTGATGGATTGTATTGGATTAGACAAAGAAACCAGGAATGACGGAAAAAGTATGGTTGGAAAAAGTACAAACAAAGACAAAAACGCGTACCTACACGCGTAAACGCACGCACGCACGCACACAATTTGTTCTTTAATTTTATTATTATACTAGCGGACCCAGCAAACTTTGTTAAGCCCACGGCCCGTCCCGCCCCAAACCCGGTAAGAAAGGAGGTACTCTTTTTTTTTAATTTTCCGCAAATATTTTTTTCTTTATAATTACATAAAAGCCTTTTACTGATAATAAGAAACACAACAAAAAATAACGAGCCAAATCTGTCAAGCCGTTCACACCTAATGCTTTGATCAAGGAAAATATAGATTCATTTTTATGTAAGATATTTCTGTGTTCATGTTTGTATACTTGTTACATAAAACTAAAAATATATGCACAGACATAAACAATACTTGCTTAAATGAAGACCGCGAGATGAAATTAAAAAATTTATTGAAAATATTGTTTTTTATTTGTTATTATTTTAACTGTACTGTTTATTGTTTTGTTCATTGATGGATAGTCGGCAAAAAATACACATCCACATAGCCTGGATGATTGTAATAATAAGGCCAGTGCTTTGTCAGTGAAATCAATTAGCAGTTACGTGTATTATAATATTTTTGATGAAGTAGCATTGTTCCATTTATAAAATGAGTATATTTTAGGTATTAATGTGACTTCAGAAATTCCTTTAAAAAATAAAATGTCATGTCACCCTACTGTAAGCCCGTAGGCAAAATAGGTAAAAGTACGACTTCGGTGTTTTTGCATTTTTCCTACGGCTTTATTAAATCTGTTTTTGTTGCAGCGCTGTTTTTGTGCATCTGATTTTGTGCGCCGAGCGTGGCGTGAGCGCGACGGCAAGCGTTGTGTTATATGATGTTCGTATTTAGTAGCCTCACAGACGGCGGAGCGTGGACGCGTCGCGCTCGGCGGGACGGTGTTTTGTATTTTTATACAACTTTTAGTACCAAAGAAAAGATGTTGAAACAATTGAACGTCTGATAGAATGAGTCAGAGGTTGCACATTGATAAACGACCTTAGCCATAAATAATATACAAAAGATTCTCTGAAATCTGCCATTTCTTGCCTGCAATCTTGCCATCACGTCACGACGCGGGCGGAACGGCCGGCGCGACGCCAGCGGGACGGTCACGCCGGCAGTGTGACGGCCTCATAGCGCTGGCGTTCCACCGGCGTCGCGTCGCCGTCCCGCCACGCCGGCTGTGTGCCCAGACCTTAAGATCACTTCCTACCTACGAAGATAGATTGGCAAGATTCGGTCTATCAACGCTACAAAAGAGGAGAATGATTAGCGATTTAACGACACTTTATAAAATAGCCAACGCGCAAATGAGTAGTGAACTCCTAAGTTTACTTTGTTTTAGGGCCAACAAGAACTCGAAACCCTAAGCTTTTCGATGTGCCGCTCGCGAATAACAATGTTTCTTTGAATAACCCTGTTTACAGAATGTGTCGGGAATTTAACAACTTGACGTTCCGCCTTGATCTGTTTAACCAGAGCTACTGGACTTTCAAAAAATGTATTAAACAAGACATGAATTAACTTGTTTATTAAAATTACAGCTATCGTCTTTCACCGAGTTTTAGTTTAATAATAATATTGTTTTGTCGTGCATGGGTTTTCAGGTCACTCGACCGGCCATTTTCTTACTGTATGATCATTTCTAATTGTATTATTTTGGTTGTTTAATTGTTACTGTGCCTTTAAAAAAATAAAAAAATAAATGAATGAGTAATGAGTGAACATATTCCGTATTCCAAATACGCTTTGTAGGTATTACCACGGTAATGTTATCTAAACAGTATTCCAACTCCATACAAACGGGCGAAACGCGAGCTATACCTACGCGCCGCGACTTCGGCACGCGTTCGGCATGCAGACAGTCGCGACTGTGCCACAATGACGAACGGACGGTGCGTTGTTTTTTTATCAATAGTCGCGCGATTTCTTTCTCGAAAAATAAGTTTAAGTACATTTTATTAAGACGAATAGGATATATAGTGCTGATTTGATTTTTAATAAAGCTTTATATAAGAATGCGGATTTTTTATACTTTAAAATTTAATAATTGAGCATTTCATACGTCTAAGTCGTTGCGCAATTATTATTCGGTAGCAAATTTATAAGATCGATTTGTCATTTAAACATAAAAATGTTTTTAGTTAAATCTAACAAGCAAAAAACAACACCCATTTTTATTGAATACTTCCTATTTAATCCACAAAATATATTATTTGTTTATATAAAAAAGTATATACACGATCACAAAACTAAATGTAAACACTAAAGTAGGCAATTGTAAAATGCTGGAGGCGGGCAGGCAGCCCTATCGCACGTTTAGGTACCGCGCGGCTGTAGGTATTTATTTTAAAGAGTCGGCCAAGTTACAATACTGTATAGATAACATTACCGTGGTATTACGTTCTGCCAACGTTGAGTCAAGGCTCTATTATTATGAACCCTCAAGTTACTCCTTATAGTCAACCTATCAATTAGTAACTTAATAAATTCTGAGTATTTACTTAACAGCGAATCTCGAGATTTCAAAAGCTGTATAGTTGTTGAGACAAGCTGGTATATTACATAACTAGATTACTGTCGTATAGCAATTGCGTTCAAATCGTATTGTCCCTGTCGGAAGATGCTTGATATGACCATTGCAATGGCAGTAATGGCACCGACTATATACAAGGTTATACAATGTAAAAAACCCGGCCAAGTGCGAGTCGGACTCGCACACTGAGGGTTCCGTGCCAACTTTAACTGAATTAGGGAATCCACATACTTTTACTTAGTAAAATACCACAATATTTTGTTGACTGCAAATATAACTTTGTTTTTCATAGTGTTTGTATGAAATAGTTACGTTTGCGGTTGTTAAAAACATGCTTTATCACAAAAACTACTCGTTCGATCTCGTCCAAACCAATTTTCATTGAAAGTATTTGTTACGAACTATATTATGTATTTTTTTCAAAATTTACACTCTCTTGGTTTAGAAGTTAGATGGGGACGCCCATTTTACCACTTTGGAAGCGGATAGCCGTGAAACGTTAGACTTCAAAAGAAAATGGTTTTAGGAACCTCAATATCATTTTAAAAGACCTATCTATAGACACCCGACACGCATAGGTTTGACCGAAAAATATTTTTTTTGTTTTAGTTTCATGTATGGGAGCCCCCCCTTAATGACATTATTTTTTATTTTTTGTATGAGAATCGGTAAGCGGTTAACAGGATACATCTTCCTACCAAATTTCAAGAGTGTAATGCTAATAGTTACAGAATAAAATGGCTGTGACATACGGACGGACAGACAGATCATCAATTATCCTCGTTTTCACTTGCCCCCACATGTACATGATTACAGTTGCTATCGCCATCGCTTTATATAGGGTAATACTCCTGCGTACCCGGATAACCGACAAAGCCGTACGGCCTTGTTAATAGATACTAACTTGATAACTTCAAGGCTTCAAAGTACGGTAAGCGATTGTAGGTCAAGTAAACCTTTTTAGACACTTAACAAACAATAAGGAGATTTGTATTTCTTATTTTAGTTATTTCCAATAAATTTTATTTTTTGTGTGGTATTCACTGCAAATAGCTTTATAGCAGGTAGCTTACTTTGGGGCTAGATGGCGATGTGTGGGAATGTCCAAAGGATATTTTTATATTATTATTATTATAATAAAGACTAAAGGTCTGGTCACACAGCCGGCGGGGCGGGACGGCGACGCGACGCCGGCGGAACGCCAGCGCTATGAGGCAGTCACACTGCCGGCGTGACCGTCCCGCTGGCGTCGCGCCGGCCGTTCCGCCCGCGGTGTGACGTGATGGCAAGATTGCAGGCAAGAAATGGCAGATTTCAGAGAATCTTTTTTATATTCTTTGTGGCTAAGGTCGTTTATCAGTGTGTAACCTCTGACTCATTCTATCAGACGTTCAATTGTTTCAACATCTTTTATTTGGTACTAAAAGTTGTATAAAAATACAAAACTCCGTCCCGCCGAGCGCGACGCGTCCACGCTCCGCCGTCTGTGTGGCTACTAAATACGAACATCATATAACACAACGCTCGCCGTCCCGCTCACGCCACGCTCGGCGCGACGGTGGCCCGCCCCGCCGCGCTGTGTTTTGTATTCGCGCTCGGCGCGACGGCGACGCGACGCGCCAGTTACCGCCCCGCCGAGCGTGGCGGCGCTGTCTGTCATGTCTCCTATATTTCTATATTATACAACTCGTCCAACCCGCTGGCCTTCCGCCGGCGTCGCGTCGCCGTCCCGCCCCGCCGGCTGTGTGACCAGACCTTAAGTGCGAGTCGGACTCGCGCACTGAGGGTTCCGTGCCAACTTTAACTAAATAAGAGGTCCAATTACTTCCACTTAGCCAAAACAATATTTTATTGAAAGCAATAATAACTTTGTTTTTCATAGTATTTGTATGAAAGGCAAAGTTATATTTGCGGTAGTTGAAAATGTACTATTATATCTCAAAAAGTACTAGTTCGACGTTTGACTTTCAGATAAAATAGTTTGAGGAACCTCGATGTCATTTTAAGAGATCTCACATGCATAGGTTTAACCAAAAATATTTTTTTAGACTGACAGACTTGACGAAACTATATGTTTTTTTTTTTCGGAACTATCTATCGAAGCTATACGTTTTTTGCTTCGGAACCCCAAAAATGTATTTTTAATAGCTACATGCGATGCATTTTTGTTTAAGCTACTCAAAGAGTAATGGTTTAGAATGGTTTTAACACTAACAGTGTCATATTTTATATTCATCATCATCATTCATCACGGGCGGGACTTGAACCAGCACTTTCTGGCTATCCGGGTCAAGCGCTCTACCAATTGAGATACCGTGCTGACTGTCGGACCCTGCTAAATTTGTGGTCTCTTACGGATACGTCATTATGCATGACGTTTTAACGCCATCTACCCGTCTGTTTATGCAACAGTGTTAGCAATAACAGTTAGCCAGAAAGTGCTGGTTCTGTCCCGCCCGTGCGTGTGCAAATTTTTGGTTTCTTATTTCATCTTTATAGGGGTTCTCAAAGTGTTTCATAATTTATTTCAATTTTATTTGTTTTATTTGTTGTTATGTTCTCTCTTTCTTGATACGTTCATATTACTAATAGCAAATAAATGTTTAGAAACTCAAGTTTTAGTAATTATTGTATGATTTTAAGAAGTGATTATTAAACTAATAAGTATTGCAACGCATAGGCCTGATTTTTCTTACGTCAAATAAATAATATTTATTGAATAAAATACAATACGCCTAATTTGAAAACGTTTACCTATTCGTTAGGAATCTCGCTAGCAATCACGTATGTAAATGTCATTTTAAAATCGGTAGTTTTATACTTTTCAGTCTGATAAGTCTTATCTCATACTCGTAAACTTAATAAGTACTCAAACAATAAACACATTTTTTTCTTATCTCTAAAACAAACCAACAATGTAGAATCATAGTCTATATCTTATCTGAGAACCGATATGAAATCCTATTCTATATCGTAGCAGATCTCCCGTACACAACGCAATATCATCTCGAAGAAAAACACTTTAAACTCCAAACAGAAACTTCAGATCTACCTAAAGTTCTTATTAATCGTATCCGTTCAAGTTCTTAAACAAAATATAGTAGTGTTTGGCCGAGTTCATTTTAGTGTTTTGCGATGGAGTAATTGTATTTTGCTGGTGTTTTCTTATTTGAACGAAATATTTTACTTAGTTACGTCCGAGATAAAAGTTTGGTTTTACAGAGATTTAATTGATAATCTCCCAACTAACCTCACCATATAAACTTATAACTAATTTTAGCGAATGTTAATGTGTCAATTTTCGTTTTTCTTGATGTGTATATTTATTTACTCTTAGAAACTTACATAGAATAAATACTGCAAAACTTTTTCGTTTCTCCTTTCAAAAAGGAGACCTCACCGAAAATATTTCACATGAGCTTGTTTTCCGCACAATGGCGTGTAAACCCGCTTAGTACATATACGTGTGCTTTGCACACCCGGTATTTGCGGTACAGATCAAACAACAAAACCCGATACTGTGGGCGACTTCGTATTGATTCGGACGAGTCATGCATGCTATGGACACAGATATTGTGTTACTGAGTAATGACAAGAGCATTGTCAATAACGAACACCGTAGTGTCAATAAGGAACATAAATAACACACATAAATACGTCTTGTCTGGAGTAAGTCCGAAATAATTGATGAAGTGAAAGGTTATAGTAGATTGTTATACAAGGGGAGAAAGTGACCCATTTTACTAGAGCAGCGCTCGAACGAAGTGTGAGCGCTAATAATTCAAGAATGAAATGGGTGCTTTCACCCGAGTTATACATACTATTTTTCATTTCGACTGTGAGGATAAATAAATAATTTTATTTAGATATTACATAATATGTTGTTTGGCGCGAGATGAAACCTCAAGTTTAACATCACATATCAGTTTGTTTACTGTCGTTATACATCATTTTGATGAGCTAAACGACACAAAACAATTGTCTGAAGACAAATATTTCGAATGTTGTGGAATTACACTCCCTGGTCACAATATCAAAATTCTTTGTTTGTATAGAACTCCGGACTCTAAAGTTAAGGTTTTTCTGTCAAAGTTGGAGGAAATCCTGCATAAATATGCTGGGAATCCTAAAGCACGAATTGTTCTGGCGGGGGATTTTAATATTAACACTTTGAAGGTTGACCTGCCAAATGGTGCAAGTCGCTTAATGGACATTGCTAAAAATTATAATCTTATATTACATATTTCAGAACCAACTAGACAAAACACTTGCATTGACCATTTAGTGAGTAATTTTGACGAGGCCTTTGCCGAGCTGCATCATTTGCACTTTTCTGACCACAATACGGCGCAGATGTTGTACGTGCCAGTTGAGGATCAATGTGAAAAATTGGTTCAGTATTTTGTGATGGTCAGAGATTATAACAGGGACAATTAAAATAAATTTCAGAATCATTTAAAGTGTCTATCCTTCTCAGATGTCTTAAGTGAGTCAGACGTAAACAAGTCTATGCTTTTATTCCACACTTTTTTTTAAGGAACTGTATGACCTATGCTTTCCAATGAAAAAAATAAAATTTCATGTAAATATAAGAAACCTCCTTGGATAACAAAAGGCTTGATAAAAAGTTGTGCAACAAAAAGAAAACTAAGGTACAATTACTATAAATCTAAATCTGTAACAAAAAAAAGACATTATAGGATTTATTCTAAACATTTAAGGAAATGTCTTCGTACATCACAAAAAAATTATAACGATAAATTAATAAGCAAAGCTAAAAATAAATGTCGGACAACGTGGAAAATTGTTAAAAATGAAACAAATACTATTGATAGTGATAAAATTATTGAAAAAAATATATTTAACAGTGTAACTATAAAAGATCCACTCTGTATAGCAGAATTATTTAATGAATATTTGATCAATCTGACAAATCAAGGTAATGGAAAGTCACTAAAAAATACAAATAATTGCCGTCTTATAAATAGCATATTTCTAGAGCCGTTTCTACCCAATGAACCAATAATTTCTGCCACTCGATTGCGAACAAAGGTATTTAACTTGATAGGCAGCATTTTTAACCACCCCAGAACTATCATGGAGTCTGTCCAAAAAAATACTTTTGAGGCTTGAACCCGCAGCGAATTTTTTACCTTTTCATAAAGGCGCGCACCGACTAAAGCAGCACAAAGTTCCAGTCTAGGCATGGTGACCGGCTTGATGGGAGAAACACGACTTTTAGCTATTAATAATTGCACAAGCACTTCATTGTCTGTATTAATACTGCGAATGTAAATAGCTGCGCCATAAGCTCTTTCTGAGGCATCAGAAAAAATATGCATTTCCATCTGCGTATAAGAATCGCAAACAACACGACGGGGTATCCTTAAATTGCCGAGCATTGACAGGGACTGCATTACGTCATCCCACGCCGTGGTAATGTCAGCTGGTAATTGCTCATCCCACGTAAGTTTTTTAAGCCACAGTGCTTGCAATAATATTTTAAGTTTTATCACACAGGGCGATAACAATCCTAAAGGGTCGAAAATACGAGCAATCACAGCGAGCATTTCACGTTTTGTGTTGTCACTTTTAGCAGGGATATTAAATGGAAAGCATAGCTCATCCAACTGGGTTTGCCAACTCAGACCCAGAGTTTTGCTAGTACTGTCAGTACTTTCAATGTTGAGATCGAAAGACGACTGATCTTGACAGTTCAGCAACAAAGCAGGCTCGTTAGATTTCCACTTTCTCAAAGGCATGCAAGCGGAAGCAAGAGCATGAGTGACTTTGTCTCGTAATGACAATGCTGAGTCAAACATGTCAGTGCCTGTAAGAAGGTCATCGACGTAGAAGTCATTTATGATTACTTCTGCGACCTCAGTGTCGTTGCATTCAAGGCCTACTTGTTTTAAGCATCTCGTTGCTAAAAATGGCGCGCTGGCTGTGCCGTATGTAACGGTGTTTAATTGGTACACCTTAAGCGGAGATAGTTCATCATCACGCCATACGATTTGCTGCAGGTGTCTGTCCGAAGGATGAACGACTACCTGGCGGTACATTTTCTCCACATCAGCTGCAAGAACATACTTGTACATCCTAAACCGTATTAAAATGGATAACAAGTCGCTTTGTACAGTCGGTCCCACCATCTGTAAATTATTAAGGGATTTACCTGAGGTAGTAGGTGCGCTGGCATTAAAAACCACCCGAAGTTTAGTCGTTGAACTACTTTCCCTCAGCACTCCATGGTGAGGAATAAAATAATTAATTTGGTTTTCGTCAATCAAACACTCGGACATATGACCTAAAGCAATATACTCGGACATAAATTCCTTGTACATTATATTTAGTGAAGGCTGGGAACGATTTCTGCGCTCAATTGACAGAAAACAACGTTTAGCTCGTTGTAATGAGTCGCCCAGTACTTCAGGTGATTCCTTTAAAGGTATCTTGACACAAAAACGGCCGTCATCTAAGCGAGTCGTATTTTTGACGAAGTGATCTTCACATAATTGTTCTACCGCAGAGTAGGTAGATGACTGATGGCAAACTTCTTCGAGTTGCCAAAAACGCGTTAATTGGTTTTGAATGTCATCTACATCACATCGTGAAGAACTAATTCCCTTGTTGACCTGGGTAAAATTGCACATGACAGGGTCAGACTGGTTTCTTAAGTTGCAGCCGCTGTTAATTGGGCCAGAGACCAGCCAACCGAGCCTAGTTTCATAAAGAACCGGTTTGTTAGTACCTAACGTTATCTTTTGTGAGCCTAATAAATTCCAAAACAAGTCTGCGCCTATAATGATATCAACTTCAGCAGGCGCGTGGAAGTTAGGATCAGCTAGGTGTAAATCTATAGGAATGTTTAAGTTACGTAAGCTAATCTGTCTACTAGGAACTTTATCTGTAATAGTTTGTAGCACAAAGCACTGTAAATCAAATGAATATGACTCACTTAATGATTTTATATGAACGCTGCACATTTTGCCTATGTGAGAAATTGCATTATTTATGCCTTGAATTGACCTATTAACCGTCTGAACAGGTAACTTTAATTGCTTACACAGCTTTTCGGTCATTAAGCACGATGAGCTTCCAGAATCAAGAAGCGCACGCGCAATATATTCCTTATTATTCGCATCATAACACCTGACTAATGCAGTAGATAACAGGACGTCGGACGTGGTGCATGTATTATGTGAATCAATTGCGCTGATATTTGCTGTGAGCGTCACAGCTGTAGGTATAGATGCGGACGGTTTGGATGATGAATTATCGTTCGCATTCTCACGTTCAGTAGTGTTATAAGCTGAAGATCGTTGTTTAAATTCAGTGCAATGAATCATCGTATGGTGTTTGCGTTTACATATTTTGCAGCCTGGTTTTTTACAGTTAGACGAATAGTGACCGCGTCTGAAGCAATTAAAACATACTTTATAGGTCGGCAATACAGATAATCTTTCAGTGACGTTAAGAGCTAGAAACTGTGGGCAAGTGTTCAAGTTGTGATTATCACTACATCTAGGACAACTTTGGGTCGAACAACTTGTGTTGGGGTTATCGAGTGATACCATAGCCTTTATTTTTGAATGTGGTTTGGCACATTGTGTATTTGATCCTCGGCGAACAGTTATATTTTGAGACAGTTCTAGCGTTTCGATTAAATCTGACCTGCTGCGTAAAAAATCCATAAATTGTGTAAACGAGATTGAAGTCATTTTATCAAATCGACCTTTACATTCTTCCCATTCACGAAATGATTTGGTATCTAGTTTTTGGCTGATAATGTGAATCAATAACGTATCCCACCTATGAACAGGCTCACCTAACGTACTTAGTGCTCGAATATTTTTATTAACAGTGTCAATCATGCGTTTTAGTGATTGTGAGGATTCCTGTGAAATCTTATCAATATTAAAAAGTGCTGTGACATGATTTTGGATTAACAACCGCTTGTTATCGAATCTTTCACAAAGGAGGTCCCATGCAAGCTTATAGTTATGGGCTGAAAACTCAATTGCTTGAATGACGACAGCTGCAGTACCTTCTAGGGAAGATCTAAGGTAATGAAATTTGTTAATTTCGTCAATACTATCGTTATCATGGATGAGACTAGAAAAGGTGTCGCGAAACTCCAACCAATTATCATAAGCTCCAGTGAATTTGGGTAGCTGAATAGTGGGCAACTTGACCAGTTGAGTACGAGTTGAGCTGCGAGTAGATTTAGTTTCATTTTCATTACTTTTAGCTATTGATTCGATCACACACTTAGCTTGAGCTAACAACGAAAAGTATAGTGACTCGACATTTGACCTCTCGACTGCTTCAATATCAGGAGTTTCAGACATGCATTCTAGTTGCAACTGAACACTGTCAAACTCAGAATAAAGACACTCTAATTTTTCTGTACGCAGTTGCAATTCCATTAACTGACATGGTGTGATTTCAGAGGGTGTTAACTGAGATAAATAGTTGCTAAATACCGTTAGTCTCCCTTTGTATGTGCCTCTGCGCTTTCTGAGCTCCTTATCGGTCATATTTGAAGAGAAATGCCGTAGACCTGGAATTTATACAATAAAAGGGTTGTATTACAATGAAAATGACTGTATTTGACCTGAACTTGTATAATATTTTGCCACAAAACTGACTGACTATATGCTTTACAATAACAATGACACAGATGAGTTTTTAAGTTTAATACTAAGTAGGGATATTGTTTTTTTTTATATTTAAACTTTAAATTACAAGATTTCAGATTAATTTTACTATTCAACTGCTTACGAATGATATTTACTGATTATTTCCTAGATTTTAGTTTGACAAAATGTGGTACTAACCTTATTTAACCAGTCACTTAACTAAATACCTAATACCTGAGTGTTGGGTGGAATATTCGATAGACACTATGCTTAACACTGCATTTCTTAATCATTGCATTAATTGAAGGCGATTTTCCATCCAATGACTTGCGATTTTAACCTCTCGCTCCACGATGCCCGGGTGCTCAAGTCTTATTTTCCGCAATACTCCGTAAATCGGTGTTCCTTTAATCCTCACGGCTAGTCCTCGTATTAATCCGGCTCGAAGGACCATGTTGAGAATCTTGCTGACTTTTTGAGGATTTTGGGAATTAAATGATGATAAATGATGAAGACGTGACTGGTCGGTTTCAAAGAAGTATAATAGAAAAAAAGGTTAAGCTAATTGACACGTATCGATGCTGGAGCGTAGCATTGCTATTAAATTTGACTAGGCGTTAGGATTACTTATAAAAACAACTAAAATCTTAAAATCTATGTCAAAGATGATCTTGGTCTCCAACACTGGTCGATAGGTATTTAACGATTAATGGAATCAGGCGTCACTTTGCGGAAATCCATTATTGAGTTAAATTTTATAAAATTATTTTGCTTTTATTTTCCGCTAAGCGACTTGTCGGCGCAGGCAACTAACAACTCGAACCGTCATCGCGTTGAGCATTAGATAAGGCAAATGCAGGATGCACCACCCGCCCTCCCTCAACACGCATGCGGAACAGCTAATGCAATTATTAGTACCCGATATCAACGTTCAAGAACCTCGACGTTTTGCTTCTAGACGTGGCATTCCCAGGAGAATAACTTAATATCTAACGACACCTGAAGCACGATCCTTAAGGTCAAGTTAACGATTCGCATAGCATCGTGCGTTAAAAAATCGATTACTCGTAAAAAATAGATAAAATGTTTATATCTTGAACCACAGGCGAAGAGAACAGTCCACATGGCTGTTGCTCACTATACCTCAATCTACCCACAAGACGGGCCAGTCTTGTCAAACCAACCATTAGTGGCTGGCATAAATAACAGGATAAGCTCATGGACGCTCGAGATAAGATTGACGGGGCTATTACCAACTCTTAATTGCTCTGATATTACAATCGTTAAAAACGTCATGGCAGTACTTATTCCGGAACCGTCGAAATAGACGATTGCAAGTATATGACAATGATGCCGAATAATCTGTTTGGTCGAAGTTCTTTCTTACATTTGAGTGAAAACGTCGTAACTGTTATCGCGATGGAAGTTTGAGGTTTGTGAAACCCCGGCTGGGTTTGTTTTAGAATTGAAGTGGTAAATGTAGGCATTTTGTGTCAGTAAGTAATTATGCTTGAAAAAAAAAAGGTTACCATTCTAGAAACACCTTTAGGTAACCCGAGACCTAATTCAGCCTGACGCCTAGTATATATATATTACATTTTCTCAAAATATAAATCTATTTATTTCATTTTAAGTTGTTGTTTTAAATTTAAGTTTTAAATTTGAACAAAAAATATCTGCCATCTTAATAAAATGCACATCATAAGACTTCGTAATTTATTGTGTAAAAATAATACCCTATCTTTATTTTCCCGATTTCCTTTAGTGTAAACCATTAAAGGGGTTAACAAAAATAAATAGAACGTCGAAAAAAACGCGCCAAAGAAAAAGCTCTATAAATTACAGTGACACGGGGGACGTTGACAAATGTCTACTTTGGCAGAGATTTTATATCGCTGCAGCTTTTGAGTTTCTTTTGCTATGTTGAGAAATATTTAGATGCACAGATTTTTCCCTTTAACCTTTTATAATGCTCTAAGTGTTATTTTGATATCATAACACAATGATGAGCACGAGTATGTTCTAAACTTTTTAGTTACGATTGCCTAAACATCTCACGTGTTTTACTAAAAACAAAGTTTTTCTGAACAAAAATCGCATATTTTTACTCTTTTACAATGCCTCTCAATTTAAACGTGAAAAAATTTTGCTTCGCAGCGGTCTTCGTATCTTGTTAGCATAAGAAAGAGGTAATGCGCTATTTGAATCCGTTTGTTCTGATAGTTGATCACTTTTTATTGAAATGTTGTGTAGCTGAATCAGAGTACAATTCTAAGTAAGAACTGTTCCATTGTTTCTTTCAAAGCTTGTGGCAGCGTTAATTAAAATACATGAACAAATAAACCGTATTTCATTTCATTGATGAACTAAATGTAGAAGATCATGAGCGCGAGCGAGCGAGCGAGTAGGAATTATTATACTCTATGCGGTCGTAGTATACGATGGCTTACGATGCCCAGAAATTTAAACGTGAACCTAATTACATATGCATAAAGTTGAGATCATCTTGTAATAATTTTGTCGCGAATCAGATCGAAAATCGCATTATCAGCTTACAGTAAAATTCATATGAAAATAATTGATCGCGTACTGGCGTCGCAAATGCCCTTGCGAAAAAAACGTTGGCAATGACATTTCACATGAAAAAAACTCATCATTTCATCAAATGAAAATGAATTAAAAGTAACAATCATTTCCATGCCTACTGAAAATAACGTTGAGTTTCTTTCAATCTTATTTGTTTTCTAACTAATCTAAAGGTTATCATTTGACTAACTAACTAATCTATGTTGGCTGACATATTTTATTTTCGGCCATGGGTTGTGCATTAATAGACATAGGCATAACAGAATATGTGTTTGATATTATTCTAAGACCTCAGAACTCCCATCTCAATAACTAGGACATTTGAAATTACCTCTATTAACATTCGGGATCAATTCAGTAACTAGAGCTATTGCATGCGTGCTCACGGGTCCAGGTTCGATTCCTGTCGAATATATATGCTAATCCCGGGACCCGGTAAATAGTGAGGTATGGGAGGCCTATCGCTGAATTCTGATCTCTGAATTAACATAGGTACGCTTCTGGGGTGAAATACAAAATTATTCGTGCTGACTTCTTCAGAGTTAAAAGGAGCAATATTTGATATTAGATTTAGGTTATGCGTATGACAAACAAATAATTTTGTATTTTTGAAGAGAAACTTCTTTATCGGCGATGGAAAAAAAAACGTCACATTTTTCGGTTACGCGTCACATTTTTCCGTTACGCGCCATATTTTTCTTGCCCCTACCACGGTTGGTTCAGACGAAAAGTACTTTCACTTTTTCATGCTGTAATAATCTTAGTAGCAAAAAGGTAAAGTGAAATAATTGTATTATTTGTATTCATGCATATGATAATAAAATCCTTTTGTTTAAACTTTATCTAATTTAACTTTATTCAACCAATTTCTGGAAAGTTGCATGTAGATCATTTTTCGAAAAATAAGGCCATAAAGTAGTTTCACTTCTTACGTGTGTACACTAGTACACGCACACATTTTTTTTATGACTCACCGATAAAAATGTATTTTTTTGTTAAGAAATTCTTAGAGTAGCCCGGACTTTGGAAGTTGGCGTAGTTTCACCCCCGTGCCTCGGAAAAGCACGTAAAGCCGTTGCTCCTGCCCCTGATCTCTCTCCGGTCGTGTCAGATTGATGTCCCATCAGGCTATGAGAGTGAACTCACTTATGCACTTATACAAAATAATTATTTTTTCGAAGTTTGTTCTTACGATCATTGAGGTTGGCTTTTCCATTTATTTCGGGATAGGTTTCTAGATAAAGCCAGTCGCCATCAATAAATAGAATCGATAATGTATACAAAAATATTCCTTTAACAGTTTTGCAACCGTTACACAATAAAATAAACTTTTCAAATTTACCATAAAGTATTACTAACCTTTTCCTGACATTTACAAACACAACAAAAAAAGACTGAGTATAATTGGTCGAGCCGTTCACGTGTGATGCCCTGACCCAGGGAAATAATATGTATTCATTTTCCGACTTGAAAAACAGGAAATAATTCAATTTAATAGGTAATTATCCTTGGGACATTCCCATACTTCGCCATCTAGCCCCAAAGTAAGCTACTCAAAGCTTGTGTTATGGGTGCCAGACAACGGATATAATACTTAAATACTTTTGTGTTTGTAAATACATACATGATATACATAGAAAACACCCAGACCAATACAAACAGACATGTTCATGCACACAAATGTTTGTATTGTGCGGGGATCGAACCCGCACCCGCTGCGTAATAGGCGATTTCTCGACCATTACACCAGACGGGTCGTCAATTAAATTGAATTATTTTGTATGTATGTGATATCGTTGAAATTTCAAAATATTTTACTATGTTGATCTGTTAAGGCTTCCAAACACTTGTGCAAATATATATTTGTAATGTAAATTTGTATGTTTGTCCACAAATTTCTCGAAAACGAGAAGTACGACTTCTTGTCTTTCGAGATAATTATTTTTTAGTTCAATCGGGTATATTTAAACTTAGGGTGCAGTGTAATTTTTTCCATACTATAATTCCGTAGCCGAATGGCAAAAAATTTAACCCTTATAGTTTCGTCAAGTCTTTCTGTCTATCCGTCCGTATGTAAGAGCAACTTTATTCTGAAATTATTAGTATTACACAGTTGAAACTTAGTAGGCATCCTGTTAACCGCTTTACGATTCTCATACAAAACATAAAAATATTAACATTCAAGGGGGGGGGGGGGGCTCCCATACATGAAACTAAAACCTAAAATGTGATAGACGCTTCCAAAGTGGTAAGATGGGCGTCCCTCCCCATCTAACTTTTGAACTAAGCGAGTGTAAATTTAAAAAAAATACATAATGTAGATCTTGACAAAGACTTTCAACGAAAATATGTTTGAACGAGATTGTGGTTTGCAGCAACAAAGTATTAAGTAGAAAAAAGTGGATCTCTTTATGAGTTAAAGTTGGCAGGTAATCCTTAGTGTGCGAGTCCGACTCGCACTTGTTTAAAATTATTTTTCTTTACATATACTTGCACTTAAAAATACAACTGGTATTGACAAAACAGAAAATCTTTTAGTAAATAGGAATTAGATTCAGAAAAAAAAAACTGTGAAAGCACTCCGGGAGTGCCGGCAGAAGTGAAAACTTGAATATCAACGTTGTGCATTTTTGATTTTTTGGAATAGTTATTATCAATATAAAAGTACTATCATTTTTGTGATAGAGTACAATAATAATAATAATAATAATACAATAATAATAATTTTATAGAATACAATATTTATTTATTGCGCTATCGTACACAAACATTACAATTTATATTATATTAAATTACATTAAAAAGTTTATCTCACAGAAAAATCAACTTACATCCATAATTTCGCCAACCGTCTTACGGTTTTTCGATCAGGTCACGTGTCCTGACGCGAGTTTCACATTTTTCCCCCATCCCACAATAGTGCTCAACGCCGCTAAAGAAGTTTTCACTTCAAAAACTTTGCTAGTCTTGAAACGTAAACTAAAACTACCAAGACACATTCAATCGAACATTGTGCAATAAAACCGTATTCGTTCGGACGTATTCGATTGACAAGTCACTTCTAAAACTGAAAACTCTTTTCGCGAGGAAAATCAAATGGCAAGCCTTTCATTCTTGACATTCCGAGAAGTTTCAGAAGTAATAAGGCTGTGCAGTATTCGCCAATAGAATAATAGGATGTATTTTGGTGCTTTAAGGAAGATTTGGTTCGGTTTTCGCTTGGCTTTATGGATGTTACTAGAACAAGGAGTTTTTTTTCATTAAATTAGATTGTAAGCATGTGAAAATAGCTAAAAACCTTCGTTTCGCCAAGGCCCCGTACGAGGCTAGGGCAAATCAACAAAGTAAAAATCATAAAAATTGCTCCACCCGATTTAAAGTTCAAACCGTTATTTTTAGCTAGTACAATATTGTAAACAATATTTTCATAGCTTTTTTTAACAATGTCAGTGAAAAAAAAACTATTTAATTTAAAAAGATGTGTTATCGATTAATTGCCTACGTAAAATTAAGTCTTGGTCTATCTTATTTTAAAACATATCATTTCGTTAAAAATGAATGTCATTTTTTGTAATATTGGACAAGCAAAGAAAACGGACTTTAACACCACTTTTATAGTTTTATACACTAATTAAAATTGACTTTAAAAAAAAGTAAAAACGTTAGAGTCGGTGCCATCACTTTGACCATCAAGCATCAACTTTCACAGCACCGACTCCAAAAAGAAATTGTTTGCCTAAAATTAAGACGTCACATTAAGATTCTCGTGAAAAACACTATACGTGCCTTTAAAATTTAAGGGTTTTCCTCGATAACACCAATATCCCATCATCAGATCCCAAATTGGCAACAATGTGAGCAACTACAAGGTATACCTTCTCAGTAGGCGAAAAAAATTTTCAAATCAGTCGACAGACGACTGAGATATGAGGTAACATTGATACAAAAATTGATAACCTTCTTTTTTGAAGTCTGTTAAAAGCATGCATACACACTCACGCATTAATTAATATTGTGTGAGGATAAAAAGGAATTCAATTCTAAACGATTGACTTTTTAGGATACCTAGCTGGCTACAATTAGTAAAGTATTCCCGACGTCATGGAAGAGCGGGGGATTTCTTTTCGTTAGTGTAATAAACAGATTGAATTATCCCACGAAATTGTGAACGATCAAAACACTATCTCCAATACCGACTCCAAGCTATCACTTGAGATATCTCTCTGCGAGCTCTCAGACAGAAACGGATAGGAAATGCGACGGATCCCAGCTATTCAAACTAACGAGGGCCTGAAGTCGACACATCGCTGCGACTGCAGGGTTCTACAATTATGTTTGTGTGAGTAGGAATTCATGTCGATATCAAATTTAAAGAAAGTCGTGTTAGTAACACCAACTATAACGAGAACGGATGGACCAATTTTCATGATTTAAAATTTGTTGGTATCGTCGCCACTCCGAATCTATACTTATATTGTAAAGCTGAAGAGTTTGTTTATTTGTTTTCAGCTTTACCGCTGGACCGATTTGAAAAATATTTTTGTGTTGGATAGCTTACTTATTTATCGAGGAAGGTTGTAGTATAGAAGGTTTTTATTATAGTTATAGTACATTACGCTGCGGCGGAAGAAAAGGGATCAAACTCACAACGCGCGAAGTCGCGGGGGCCGCTTGTAGAGCATAAAATTCGCCGGCACTGCTAATAATTAAAGTGAAATGATTACTTAATAATATAACCATTGCACTCATAAAGGAAGTTTTAAAGGTAATTAGTTAAGTAATGCACCGTCGCAGCAGTTATACGTAAGTAACTAAATCATTTGCAGGAACTGTACAATTCAGGCAGTCGTATCGCTACAAACGAACTTGTCGAAAAATCCTTTGAGTAAATAAATTATGAGAAGTATGTATGTTTTGATAAAGGTAAAGTAAACTTCTTTTTTTTTTCAAATTTTATTTATACATCACGGGAAATAATAGTATCATAGAATATCATCTTAAATGGTCTTAAATAATTTGTATATATTTCCTTACTAGGAGTTTTCTACAACATCATTATCTAAAGACTAAACGATCGAGCCTGTAGTTGCTAACAGCAAACAGCTTAGTTGCACCAGCTCGCAGTTTGCACTAACACTAATCCTGCATTCGCTTTTACGGGCACGTTGTCCAGACTGGTGTGATAGTGTCACAGTCACAGCTTTGCAAACTTTGTAAACTATGGTATAATGAACGTAGAGTCCATAAAGCTTTAACCAAGTTGACCACTCTACAATATGTATACAGTTATAGCTTTTTATTATGATAGATAATACTTGTGAGTATGATAAGTAGAAAGTAATCTCAAAGAATAGAAAGATAGTACCTTAACGCAAAAACTCCTAGGGCCGGAATAAAACATAAACATAGTATTAAAAAAAGACGCAATGTTTCATTAGATTATGCACTTATAAAAATACAGTAATAATAACAAACAAACAAGATACTATTTAGCATGAGTTGCTATGCTACGAAAAACTTTACTGATGCAAAGACACGACAGAACTACGACATACTGCTACGAAATGCTAAGAGTAATGCCTCAAAATGCGGTGTACTGCTACGAATATGCTACGAAATAAGGCCGTTGCCTTCTACGATATCATCTACGGTAATATCTACGAGATATTTTATCTTGGGTATAGTATTGATTGCTACGAGGTTGCACAAAATAATTAATATTACATAAATCCCATACTTTGCAATAAGTAAAACTTTAAGCTTTTAGTCCGCCTTTTGTGCTCTTTTTTGTCAGTGCAAGTTTAAAAAAAGCTGGTCCTGTTCCCTGCTAAAAAGGGTAAGTTTAATTCGTTTTTCTTTTTTATATTTATTTGGAATATTTTTGACACTCACTGTGCTAATTGTATTCTTATAAGATGAAGTGAGAAAACAAAAATTGCGCACGGGGGAAATTCGAACCCGCAACCTCTGGCAAACCGGGCCAACGCTGTTTTAAATGGAGCTACCGTTCTATATTTCAAATTATCTCACAGAAAGGTTAGCAAGCTACTTCAACCACGCTATCTTGAAAATTCAAATACAGATATTGTTTGGCAGCATCCCTGAATTCCACTCGACCGTAAAAAGCGTCCCTAGACAGACTGAATCCTTTTGTTCAGTGTAAAGTCGCTTTTACACCACAGGTTGTAGGTAGAGTGTAGAGAAGACCTTAGGGGCCGTCCATTAATCACGTGAGGTCGTTTTTCTCATTTTTTGACCCCCCCCTCCCCCCTGGTGATATTTGGTGAGGTTTGCGATCACTACCCCCCCCCCCTCCCCCTGGATCACGTGTATTTTTTGGAAGTCTATGTAAAAGCTATTTTTGACTGGAAAAAAATATTAAAAAAATGGTGATTCGAAAAACATTTATATGTATTTGCAATAAAATTAATGAATAATTAATTAATGTTGTCTTCGTCCCACGGAGTTGCAAGACTTTCATTCAAGGTTACAACTGGTAAAGCTTCTTCACTGGCAGTTGTTATTGGCAAAGAGGTTTGTGACAGCAAATCGTTCAAATTTTCGCGCCGTTCAAAATTTCGGTTTAAAAATAGCGCTTTTTGACAAAAAATAAATAAAATTAATACACGTGATGTGTTACGAGACCCCCCCTCCCCCCTCGTGATGTTCCGTGATGTTTTCCGTACCCCCTCCCCCCCCTTTTGAGCCTCACGTGATTAATGGACGGCCCCTTACACATTGGTTTATACGTTTAAAAAAAATAATTCTAAATTAATATTATTAACCTGAATAGTTTTGTTTGTTTGAACGCGCTAGTCTCAGGAATTACTGGACCGATTTGAATAAAACATCACGCGGCGACGGGACGGGGAGGGACAAACTCAAAACGTGAGGACGCAATCGCGGGGGACCGCTAGTAATTTATATGCGGTGTCCCACAAAAAGTGTCAAGACAAAGTCTAGAGGTTAGGCATCACTAGGGCTATTCGATTCATCCCCTTTTGTATATTCCGCGACTTCTTATAGTTTTTGAGGTACAATTTATTTTTATTTTTTTGTGATATGGCATATTTTTGGCCTCTGCGGCGCGTACAGTTAAGGTCAATTGCCTGAATGTGCCTAACGGTAAATAATTTAGATAATAAAACTTGGAGGTTGACTATTGGGTATAAGATTTTAAACTTTCGTGTTGCATTTCAACGAGCGATGACTCAGAGGAGAGGGCGGAGGTTCAAGTCCCGCCCGTGCCCAAATTTTGGTTTCTTTTTTCATCTTTAAGAATATAAATATGACACTGTAAGTGTTAAAAATATTCTAAACCATTTACTCATTTTTGTTTTGTGTTTAAACCCGTCGTTGAGTACTTATTTCTAGATATAATAACAAAAACAAATATGCGTATTATAACGGAGTAGGGCCTCAGATCATCAGAGCGATAGCCTGGTGGAACAAAACAATAAAAAATTCAGGCTGCAGGCTGTAATAAGATTTGGCCGAGTTCCCAGGCGGCCTATACACAGCGTAGCTCATGTAGGTTCACCATGATAATTGAAAATTGATGGATTGTATTGGATTAGACAAAGAAACCAGGAATGACGGAAAAAGTATGGTTGGAAAAAGTACAAACAAAGACAAAAACGCGTACCTACACGCGTAAACGCACGCACGCACGCACACAATTTGTTCTTTAATTTTATTATTATACTAGCGGACCCAGCAAACTTTGTTAAGCCCACGGCCCCGTCCCGCCCCAAACCCGGTAAGAAAGGAGGTACTCTTTTTTTTTAATTTTCCGCAAATATTTTTTTCTTTATAATTACATAAAAGCCTTTTACTGATAATAAGAAACACAACAAAAAATAACGAGCCAAATCTGTCAAGCCGTTCACACCTAATGCTTTGATCAAGGAAAATATAGATTCATTTTTATGTAAGATATTTCTGTGTTCATGTTTGTATACTTGTTACATAAAACTAAAAATATATGCACAGACATAAACAATACTTGCTTAAATGAAGACCGCGAGATGAAATTAAAAAATTTATTGAAAATATTGTTTTTTATTTGTTATTATTTTAACTGTACTGTTTATTGTTTTGTTCATTGATGGATAGTCGGCAAAAAATACACATCCACATAGCCTGGATGATTGTAATAATAAGGCCAGTGCTTTGTCAGTGAAATCAATTAGCAGTTACGTGTATTATAATATTTTTGATGAAGTAGCATTGTTCCATTTATAAAATGAGTATATTTTAGGTATTAATGTGACTTCAGAAATTCCTTTAAAAAATAAAATGTCATGTCACCCTACTGTAAGCCCGTAGGCAAAATAGGTAAAAGTACGACTTCGGTGTTTTTGCATTTTTCCTACGGCTTTATTAAATCTGTTTTTGTTGCAGCGCTGTTTTTGTGCATCTGATTTTGTGCGCCGAGCGTGGCGTGAGCGCGACGGCAAGCGTTGTGTTATATGATGTTCGTATTTAGTAGCCTCACAGACGGCGGAGCGTGGACGCGTCGCGCTCGGCGGGACGGTGTTTTGTATTTTTATACAACTTTTAGTACCAAAGAAAAGATGTTGAAACAATTGAACGTCTGATAGAATGAGTCAGAGGTTGCACATTGATAAACGACCTTAGCCATAAATAATATACAAAAGATTCTCTGAAATCTGCCATTTCTTGCCTGCAATCTTGCCATCACGTCACGACGCGGGCGGAACGGCCGGCGCGACGCCAGCGGGACGGTCACGCCGGCAGTGTGACGGCCTCATAGCGCTGGCGTTCCACCGGCGTCGCGTCGCCGTCCCGCCACGCCGGCTGTGTGCCCAGACCTTAAGATCACTTCCTACCTACGAAGATAGATTGGCAAGATTCGGTCTATCAACGCTACAAAAGAGGAGAATGATTAGCGATTTAACGACACTTTATAAAATAGCCAACGCGCAAATGAGTAGTGAACTCCTAAGTTTACTTTGTTTTAGGGCCAACAAGAACTCGAAACCCTAAGCTTTTCGATGTGCCGCTCGCGAATAACAATGTTTCTTTGAATAACCCTGTTTACAGAATGTGTCGGGAATTTAACAACTTGACGTTCCGCCTTGATCTGTTTAACCAGAGCTACTGGACTTTCAAAAAATGTATTAAACAAGACATGAATTAACTTGTTTATTAAAATTACAGCTATCGTCTTTCACCGAGTTTTAGTTTAATAATAATATTGTTTTGTCGTGCATGGGTTTTCAGGTCACTCGACCGGCCATTTTCTTACTGTATGATCATTTCTAATTGTATTATTTTGGTTGTTTAATTGTTACTGTGCCTTTAAAAAAATAAAAAAATAAATGAATGAGTAATGAGTGAACATATTCCGTATTCCAAATACGCTTTGTAGGTATTACCACGGTAATGTTATCTAAACAGTATTCCAACTCCATACAAACGGGCGAAACGCGAGCTATACCTACGCGCCGCGACTTCGGCACGCGTTCGGCATGCAGACAGTCGCGACTGTGCCACAATGACGAACGGACGGTGCGTTGTTTTTTTTATCAATAGTCGCGCGATTTCTTTCTCGAAAAATAAGTTTAAGTACATTTTATTAAGACGAATAGGATATATAGTGCTGATTTGATTTTTAATAAAGCTTTATATAAGAATGCGGATTTTTTATACTTTAAAATTTAATAATTGAGCATTTCATACGTCTAAGTCGTTGCGCAATTATTATTCGGTAGCAAATTTATAAGATCGATTTGTCATTTAAACATAAAAATGTTTTTAGTTAAATCTAACAAGCAAAAAACAACACCCATTTTTATTGAATACTTCCTATTTAATCCACAAAATATATTATTTGTTTATATAAAAAAGTATATACACGATCACAAAACTAAATGTAAACACTAAAGTAGGCAATTGTAAAATGCTGGAGGCGGGCAGGCAGCCCTATCGCACGTTTAGGTACCGCGCGGCTGTAGGTATTTATTTTAAAGAGTCGGCCAAGTTACAATACTGTATAGATAACATTACCGTGGTATTACGTTCTGCCAACGTTGAGTCAAGGCTCTATTATTATGAACCCTCAAGTTACTCCTTATAGTCAACCTATCAATTAGTAACTTAATAAATTCTGAGTATTTACTTAACAGCGAATCTCGAGATTTCAAAAGCTGTATAGTTGTTGAGACAAGCTGGTATATTACATAACTAGATTACTGTCGTATAGCAATTGCGTTCAAATCGTATTGTCCCTGTCGGAAGATGCTTGATATGACCATTGCAATGGCAGTAATGGCACCGACTATATACAAGGTTATACAATGTAAAAAACCCGGCCAAGTGCGAGTCGGACTCGCACACTGAGGGTTCCGTGCCAACTTTAACTGAATTAGGGAATCCACATACTTTTACTTAGTAAAATACCACAATATTTTGTTGACTGCAAATATAACTTTGTTTTTCATAGTGTTTGTATGAAATAGTTACGTTTGCGGTTGTTAAAAACATGCTTTATCACAAAAACTACTCGTTCGATCTCGTCCAAACCAATTTTCATTGAAAGTATTTGTTACGAACTATATTATGTATTTTTTTCAAAATTTACACTCTCTTGGTTTAGAAGTTAGATGGGGACGCCCATTTTACCACTTTGGAAGCGGATAGCCGTGAAACGTTAGACTTCAAAAGAAAATGGTTTTAGGAACCTCAATATCATTTTAAAAGACCTATCTATAGACACCCGACACGCATAGGTTTGACCGAAAAATATTTTTTTTGTTTTAGTTTCATGTATGGGAGCCCCCCCTTAATGACATTATTTTTTATTTTTTGTATGAGAATCGGTAAGCGGTTAACAGGATACATCTTCCTACCAAATTTCAAGAGTGTAATGCTAATAGTTACAGAATAAAATGGCTGTGACATACGGACGGACAGACAGATCATCAATTATCCTCGTTTTCACTTGCCCCCACATGTACATGATTACAGTTGCTATCGCCATCGCTTTATATAGGGTAATACTCCTGCGTACCCGGATAACCGACAAAGCCGTACGGCCTTGTTAATAGATACTAACTTGATAACTTCAAGGCTTCAAAGTACGGTAAGCGATTGTAGGTCAAGTAAACCTTTTTAGACACTTAACAAACAATAAGGAGATTTGTATTTCTTATTTTAGTTATTTCCAATAAATTTTATTTTTTGTGTGGTATTCACTGCAAATAGCTTTATAGCAGGTAGCTTACTTTGGGGCTAGATGGCGATGTGTGGGAATGTCCAAAGGATATTTTTATATTATTATTATTATAATAAAGACTAAAGGTCTGGTCACACAGCCGGCGGGGCGGGACGGCGACGCGACGCCGGCGGAACGCCAGCGCTATGAGGCAGTCACACTGCCGGCGTGACCGTCCCGCTGGCGTCGCGCCGGCCGTTCCGCCCGCGGTGTGACGTGATGGCAAGATTGCAGGCAAGAAATGGCAGATTTCAGAGAATCTTTTTTATATTCTTTGTGGCTAAGGTCGTTTATCAGTGTGTAACCTCTGACTCATTCTATCAGACGTTCAATTGTTTCAACATCTTTTATTTGGTACTAAAAGTTGTATAAAAATACAAAACTCCGTCCCGCCGAGCGCGACGCGTCCACGCTCCGCCGTCTGTGTGGCTACTAAATACGAACATCATATAACACAACGCTCGCCGTCCCGCTCACGCCACGCTCGGCGCGACGGTGGCCCGCCCCGCCGCGCTGTGTTTTGTATTCGCGCTCGGCGCGACGGCGACGCGACGCGCCAGTTACCGCCCCGCCGAGCGTGGCGGCGCTGTCTGTCATGTCTCCTATATTTCTATATTATACAACTCGTCCAACCCGCTGGCCTTCCGCCGGCGTCGCGTCGCCGTCCCGCCCCGCCGGCTGTGTGACCAGACCTTAAGTGCGAGTCGGACTCGCGCACTGAGGGTTCCGTGCCAACTTTAACTAAATAAGAGGTCCAATTACTTCCACTTAGCCAAAACAATATTTTATTGAAAGCAATAATAACTTTGTTTTTCATAGTATTTGTATGAAAGGCAAAGTTATATTTGCGGTAGTTGAAAATGTACTATTATATCTCAAAAAGTACTAGTTCGACGTTTGACTTTCAGATAAAATAGTTTGAGGAACCTCGATGTCATTTTAAGAGATCTCACATGCATAGGTTTAACCAAAAATATTTTTTTAGACTGACAGACTTGACGAAACTATATGTTTTTTTTTTTCGGAACTATCTATCGAAGCTATACGTTTTTTGCTTCGGAACCCCAAAAATGTATTTTTAATAGCTACATGCGATGCATTTTTGTTTAAGCTACTCAAAGAGTAATGGTTTAGAATGGTTTTAACACTAACAGTGTCATATTTTATATTCATCATCATCATTCATCACGGGCGGGACTTGAACCAGCACTTTCTGGCTATCCGGGTCAAGCGCTCTACCAATTGAGATACCGTGCTGACTGTCGGACCCTGCTAAATTTGTGGTCTCTTACGGATACGTCATTATGCATGACGTTTTAACGCCATCTACCCGTCTGTTTATGCAACAGTGTTAGCAATAACAGTTAGCCAGAAAGTGCTGGTTCTGTCCCGCCCGTGCGTGTGCAAATTTTTGGTTTCTTATTTCATCTTTATAGGGGTTCTCAAAGTGTTTCATAATTTATTTCAATTTTATTTGTTTTATTTGTTGTTATGTTCTCTCTTTCTTGATACGTTCATATTACTAATAGCAAATAAATGTTTAGAAACTCAAGTTTTAGTAATTATTGTATGATTTTAAGAAGTGATTATTAAACTAATAAGTATTGCAACGCATAGGCCTGATTTTTCTTACGTCAAATAAATAATATTTATTGAATAAAATACAATACGCCTAATTTGAAAACGTTTACCTATTCGTTAGGAATCTCGCTAGCAATCACGTATGTAAATGTCATTTTAAAATCGGTAGTTTTATACTTTTCAGTCTGATAAGTCTTATCTCATACTCGTAAACTTAATAAGTACTCAAACAATAAACACATTTTTTTCTTATCTCTAAAACAAACCAACAATGTAGAATCATAGTCTATATCTTATCTGAGAACCGATATGAAATCCTATTCTATATCGTAGCAGATCTCCCGTACACAACGCAATATCATCTCGAAGAAAAACACTTTAAACTCCAAACAGAAACTTCAGATCTACCTAAAGTTCTTATTAATCGTATCCGTTCAAGTTCTTAAACAAAATATAGTAGTGTTTGGCCGAGTTCATTTTAGTGTTTTGCGATGGAGTAATTGTATTTTGCTGGTGTTTTCTTATTTGAACGAAATATTTTACTTAGTTACGTCCGAGATAAAAGTTTGGTTTTACAGAGATTTAATTGATAATCTCCCCAACTAACCTCACCATATAAACTTATAACTAATTTTAGCGAATGTTAATGTGTCAATTTTCGTTTTTCTTGATGTGTATATTTATTTACTCTTAGAAACTTACATAGAATAAATACTGCAAAACTTTTTCGTTTCTCCTTTCAAAAAGGAGACCTCACCGAAAATATTTCACATGAGCTTGTTTTCCGCACAATGGCGTGTAAACCCGCTTAGTACATATACGTGTGCTTTGCACACCCGGTATTTGCGGTACAGATCAAACAACAAAACCCGATACTGTGGGCGACTTCGTATTGATTCGG
>CAWUPE010001471.1:0-29162 GCA_963924145.1 Pyrausta purpuralis
CCAATATCTGCGTAGAACATGGTCCCTTAACGGGCTTTTAACAGAGGCTTCGAATAAACAATTTTCCCGGAGTAAATTATGAACGAACATTAAGCACAATGTACGCTGCTGCCGATTAATATTTTGCAGCTTATGGTCCGTTCATAACTTCCCAGAGTGCCATAGTTTTAAAAATAATTTATTGAAAGATAAAACTATTAGTTACAAGTACAGAGGGCTATAGTCTTACGGCCGTTCCCTATATCCATTCTAACTGTGGTTTTGCCCTACTAGAGTTAGAAATGGTTATCTACCTTTAGATTTTTTGTTTCTATAAACCTACTGGCAGTAGGGTAAACTATCTCTGGATGCATCTTATCGATGGGAGGACGGATAGCTTACTAGGGATAGGCATTTGTATGAAATTGACATTTATTGCGTTCCTATAATGTTTTTCATGTGACTGTCAGTCAGTTTGACTATCTCTAGTAACCCCAGAATTCAATCCTAGGATTTTGGAGGATAACGCTCTTGTACACCCTGGCCAAATTACTAGTTTTAAATGTTTCATTGATTTATTTATGTAAAAGTCCTGCTGCTCACAAGGTTAAGATAGAAACTTTCTCCCTAGTGGCGAAGATGTTCCTTTACCCTAAGAAACTGACCCTAGCCATAACCCCGCCTAACAAAAGATACTTAGATATAATAAGGATGATGTGGTAGGAGAGCTGCGTTCAGGTCATCCAGGGCAGCAGCCTTAAGATGGTAGGTAGGTGGTGGGACCCGCTACCAGTCTGACAGGACTACCCAAACTGATCATCATCATCATCATCATCATTATCAGCCAAAGGACGTCCACTGCTGAACATAGGCCTCCCCCACGGCTTTCCACAGCGACCGATTACTAGCGGTCTGCATCCAGTTTGATCCTGCAATCTTTATAAGGTCGTCTGTCCATCTTGTTGGTGGACGTCCTACGCTGACGTCTTTGGTCAAAAGGGTCTCCAATCTAGAACTTTCCCTGCCCCAACGGCCATCAGTTCTTCGCGCTATGTGCCCTGCCCATTGCCACTTGAGCTTACTGATTCTCAAGGCTATGTCCGTTACCTTAGTTCTTCTGCGTATCTCCTCATTTCTGATTCGATCACGTAGAGAGACACCCAGCATAGCCCTCTCCATCGCTCGTTGCGTAACTTTGAGCTTCTTTATAAGGCCCATAGTTAGAGACCATGTTTCGGATCCGTATGTCATCACTGGTAACACACACTGGTTGAAGACTTTCGTCTTTAGACACTGAGGTAAATGAGACGAGAAGACACTCTTGCGTAATTTCCCGAACGCTGCCCAGCCGAGTTGGATTCGTCGATTGACCTCTTTTCTCGAAGTTGGACCTACCCAATTGGATCACTTGTCCCAGGTAGACGTACTCGTCGACAACTTCGAGAGTTGAGTTCCCAATGGATACTGGAGTGGGTACAACAAGGGAACTTGACATAATTTTCGTCTTCTCCATGTTCATTTTTAAGACCCACTTTTTGGGAGACTCGGTCAAGGTCTTCGAGCATAGTGCCAAGATCGTCCAGCGTCTTTGCCACAACGACTATATCATCGGCAAATCGGAGGTGTGTGATGTATTCGCCATTGACATTGATGCCGATTCCTTCCCATTCCAGAAGTTTGAAGGCGTCTTCCAATGCCGCTGTGAACAGTTTCGGAGATATAACATCTCCCTGTCTCACACCTCTCCGCAGTGGAATCGCCCTCGTATTCTGCTCCTGTACTCGGACCGACATGGTGGCGTTATTGTAAAGGCACTTTAACACCTCTATATACCTATAGTCAATGTGGCACCGCTGCAGAGACTGAAGCACCGCCCAAGTTTTCAATCGAATCAAAGGCCTTTTCATAGTCCACAAACGCTAAGCATAGAGGCATATTATACTCCTCCTCAACCTGATCATAGGGACGGATAAAGGTGTCTGCTGCAGTGAAGGGAAATGAGAACAACAAGGACGGATAATATCTGATTTATTGGTGGTAAATTAGTTTATTTAAAATATTAACAGATACATTAATAGGTGGGCCACCAGTGTGAGTTCTGACGGTGCTGGATTCTGCTATGTAGGTCACTGACGTGTTCGTAGTTGTAGAATGTAAGGTGCTACCTCGTACAATTTATGAAAAACATATAAGTTTCGGGTGGCGAACAATATTGAATCCAAGTTCAAGCAGTCAACTTTTTCTCTGGGAACAGCTGAGTGACTGGGAAGGTACCCGATGCTTTGCATAGCATTCGATGAGCCTGAAATAATTCCACCAGCATCATCATCTATTCCTTTGTCAAGGGAAGGTGGACTTTTTGCTGTGGCTGAAAGAAGTAAATAAAACAAATCAGTATAACATGAAAACAACTGGTATTTAAGCAAAGGATATTGACCTAAACTCTATAGAAACTCTGCACACTTTGCGGCAGCCTGCGTCTTTACAAAATGTTTGGATAAAATATATACCTAAATATTTGAAAGAATACACAAAAAAAATATTTTTGATAAACAATCAGGTTTACAAGGAATTCAATGGCAGATTAGGCATTTTGAGGTTATGTTTTGTGATTGCAGAGTTAATGCACCTCACCTACATTCATTTTGATACATTCAGAAGGTAATTGTTATATTTTACTAAAGTAATTCAATACTTAATAACTTAGTTACCCTTAAAATACCAGTACAATTATAATTCAAACAAGATTTTTAAAATATAAACTACAAAGACGCAATCTGGACCCGGCTTTGGTCAATATCCTTTAAAAACCGTACGTAAACGACTTGTTTGTGAAAGTACAATTGATACTCACTCACTGCACTTATTTTATGGAAATAAAGTCCTCCTTGAATACATTGTTTACCAGCTGGACACATTGTTTTTTCTAAGCAATCGGTCTGATAGCATTCTGAAACGTTTGCGAAAATAAACTGGAACTATAACTTTCTATTTCTTTTCAATCGGTCGTTTTGAATTTTAAAATTTATAAATGCTTTTTACGTTAAAAAGTATTAATTTTCAATCAATTGACGTAGATATGATGTTTAACAATCAGCTGTCTGTCAGAGCTCAAAAACGTTCCATTTTACGTAAAGTCTATGCATGCTTCACATAATATTTTTACCCAAAATAGAATATATATATAATTAGGTACATAGCAATAAAAATAAATATTATTTTAAAACGTATTATATAAATATTATCCTTGGTGTATCATAATGACCACAAATATCGTGAAAACGTTGACGCGACGTAATTGAGAGGGTTTTGTACAACTGCGTAATTCGAAACGTAAGGGAGGGCTTGGATAATGTGGCCTATCTTCTGCTAACTGGAGATAAGCAACACCTATCTGTATTATAGAAACTGTTTATTATGGTCGATAGCAGGTGACAACAGTTCGAGGATAGCTATCTATCTTTGATCTTAGTTTGCATATAGGGAACGGCCGTTAGTGGATGAACGTAAGTAACTGTCAGTTACAAGCAAGTACCACCTGAACCTTAAATTGCATAGCAAAAGACGAAAGATACACTACACTAAATGAATACTATACACTAAATGATGAATACTCAATATTACTGAGATAATAATAATAATTGTCCCCTTTAGATTAGATTTGAACTACGGTGGCAAGTCACAACGACTAAACGACTGCGCGGGGCATATTATAGTGCACAAGTGTGTGCGCAAACACATGTGCACTCTCTATTTCTTTCACTGTCATAGCCCGATGGAACAGCAATCTGAAACGACCGTAGAGAGATCAGCCGCAGGGACCAATGGCTTAAAGTGCTTTTCCGAGGCTCGGGAGTGATGAAACACCACTAACTTCCAACTTCGGGCTATCCTGAGAATTTCTGTACATAAAAACCCAGGTTTTTTGGCCCGACCCGAGGATCGAACCCGGGACCTCCGGCGCAGCCGTCGATTTAAAGTGCAACCCTCTAACCGCTGCGCCACCAAGGCAATAGGCGACCGTAATAAGTGCATAGCAAAGGTCGAAGGATGTGTTAAACTAAAAACTGCATTATGCATACATACTCAATATTACTGAGAGACCAGCTCATTGAAGTAACATGATAAATAACTGATTAGTTCTGGAGAAGTAACAGTCAGCCCAATGAAATGTTAAGTTTCAAATCGACATGGATCTATTATCTTTGTATGTTTGACAATACATTTAGTAGAGTGGTTACCGTTCGTAAGTCGTAGATTTTTATTATATTATGTTTTAATTTATATTATGGAAAACGTCATAACCGTTGTCTAGGATTCATAACACATGGAAGAAAATCCCTTACTTGAAAGTTGCCTTGTGAATATTTATTTTACTTATTTATTATTATGTATTTAGGATACAACGTGTATTAGTTATATTTTATTTTATTTTATTATGTTACTATCTTTCATGTGTAATATTAAAATATAAGCTATATTTTTGCACACCGCTTTCTACCTCACTAATAAACGTTGTTTCCTCTACCCAATGTTTGTCTGGTAGAGATCGTTTCCAGCGGTACTAATTATTTTAATATGTTTTCTTTTGTCCTTACATGGGCCATAAAGAATATTTTTTTTATATATTTATGTCATCATGAGAAAAGATCATTTATCAAAATGCACTGCGTCCAAACGTCACCTTAACTTAGCAAAAGACGTCCCTTATAAAGATTAAACAAAAGCCATTCCGTTCGTACTTCTACTGATTACTACCCAAAGCTATCAATGAATTAGTTTTACTTATTTATTAACTCCTCTGTCCCATACTTGCAATACATTCGAAAAAGACATTATTTTTTGTAGATAGTTAAAATCGAGGATATAAATATTCGGCATAATGTATTTATTTCATAACAGTTTAACATAGTATAAAATCATCATGGTAGGCTATATTGGCTCTTGGCAATTGCTCAAAAACAATATCCTGTTATGATATTCTATCTGGATATCTCTAATAGCTTGCGGAAACATATGTCCAAAATGGCGCTTTATTTGTCTGTTGCCTTTGCATGAATTTCCGCACAAATGAATACAGTAATTAACACAGACACCAAACCGAAGAATTGATTAATATTGCTTTCAATACGGTCTACAGGCGAGTTATCATAGACAAGATCTGAAAATAATGTACAATCATATTCTATAAACCTTACATTGAACTTCTAAGCGTTAAGGAGTTCCAGTATCAGCTCAGATCCACATTATAAGTACTATCAGACGTGTCAAAATTAAGGGGCTCCCCGAATTTTTAACGCGCACACTAGCGCCACTTTAGTAGGAAAAAATCATAACTCGTTAAATAAAAGACCAATCGAAAATCTGATTGATGCGATTGTAGCTCTGGTTATGTGGTTTAGTTACAATGTTTTAAGTGCAAGAAAAAATGCCAAAAATGGCCATATTTCGCAGTTTTTTCCAACTCTAACTACAGTAAACTACTTATGAAACAATTTAAAACGTACTAAAGAAACTATAGAACCTGTACTACAAACGTGTCTACCAGATTTTTGATTGTTTTTGTATTTAAGGAGTAATAATTATTTTAAATAGAATGGCGCTAGTGTGCGCGTCAAAAATTCGGGGAGTCCCTTAAGATATTAGTCTGGAAACACCATACGACCCTTCAAATTTGAGAGTTCCTTCGATTGCACCAAGATCCCATTGTCAGTCCTAACTCGGCTTGGTAGGCGGAGGTTTTTAAATTGATCCACTAATCACTGAGATATAAGCTAACATACATATAAAAAAATCATACATGTAGTCGAATTGGTGACCTCTTCATTTTTGAAGTCGGTTGAAAAACATAGTGAGTGTGCAATAGCCTTAACCCATGACTTGAATAGTGTTCAAATAACCAACTACAGCCAATAACGAAATTGCGTGTTGTCGGAAGATTCAGGACATGTTACGGTACAATTCGCTGGAAGGATAAATTAAATCCTAAGCTAATATTTGGGTGACGTATTCTGCTGACTTTAATTAAGAAAATACGATGGCAAATTGAAACGTGTTTTAGGTTTATTCCGAAATACGAGTCCACAGTTACATACATACTCACACTCATAGCCTTTTTTCGGCCCTTATTCCCAGTTTGTATAGGGTCGGGTCTCTTTGTTGCCCATACAGAGAGCTTTCCTTTAACTCAAAGTTGTATCTATCTTGTTAAAATTAAATCGAATAATTAAAATATTAAGTACTCAAAATATTCAAGATTGAAAGTAACAGCCAATTGGCTGGCCAAGCATCATAGCCTCCTTGCCCCAAGGAAATGGTTTCGATTTGAATAGGTAGACTTTTAGTTATTTTTGTTATATTGCATGTCTTAGTTTTATTTTTTACAGATAGAAATATTTGATTAGAAAGCAAACGCACAATTCTGAAAGATCTGGAATACATAAAAGAAAGTCGTATTAGTTACCCCACTCATAACTCGAAGACGGATGGACTGGTTTTTCATATTTTTTTCTTTAGATTGTCTTGTTGGAATAGCCGGGCAAAACACTGGGTATTTTAGTATTGTGTATTATAAAAACAAAGATGATTTTAACCGACTTCAAAAAAAATAAGTTTCTCAGTTCGACCTGTCTGTATGTATGTATTTATGTAGTCTGCGAATTTCTCGCGTTAGTCTGGACCGATTTTAATGCGGTTTTCACTTAAGTATTTGTTACCTCGAGGAAAAAGTTTAAGTAACTATTTTAGTTCAATCAAGTGCATTGTAACTTAAGCAATAACTGAAAACGATGAAAACAAGTTTTTTTTTTTAAATTGAACCTGCCTTCAAAAAACACTAAAATGACCAAAATAACGCTTAAAGGATAAACAAACTCATTTGATATCGGTGCATGATGTCAACCTTAACAAACAGCAGCAGTCTACGTACCTACATCATGCACCGACTTCAAATGATTTTTTTTCTTCTATTTAGTGTTTATTGCGTTACAATATGCGTTATTTAGGTCCTTTTAGTATTTTTTTGAGGCGGTATTTTTTTTATTTAATCAGCTCTAGTAGGTTTTCTGAATTTATAATCTTGCAAAACATACTTATAGAGACAATACAGATATATTTCCCTAACTGTATCTACTTACACTTGATACGGCATACTCCAGAAACAAGTAATAATATAATAAAGGGCCAACGACATAACAAGTCGAGTTTTGTTTCTCGCGCCAATACCCGTCCTCGCTAACTGAATAACAACAATAGAAAGGACCTAAGGGAAGTAACTCTGCAATCTAATAAGGAATCGGACGATGAGGAAAAACGTTCCATTGACAAAGAATAAACAGCCTGCTAAAGCTTGATTTCTTATGTAGCTTGGTATTTACTAAGATACAGCAAATAGATGACATTAATAAGTTGGGTTACCTTTGGGATTAGGACAATGAACAGTATTGTTTAGTGATAAGAAGACAAGACGAAAGTGTTAAGTGTAAATGAATTCTTATAAAACTGCTATATACAATGCGAATGTGTATTCAACATTGTTTTGCGACCGCCGGTGGCCTAACGTGAGCGTGTACGGTGTAAATGTCATACTTAACGGATTTAATTAGCGCACATTTTATTAAACTTATATGCCTGACGTTTCGAATGCTTTACAGCATCCGTGGTCACAGGCAAGGCATTTCAATAAGTACCTAGTATTCGCATAAACTTTAAGTTGAATTTATATTGCATGACATCACAAAAAAAATATAAATTGAAAACTGTAGTTAAAGCCGGGAATATAAATATTAACATCCTAATCCCAAGTGACTCTACCAAAAATATTCAGGAGCTAGCGTTGAACTTTCTTACTTACTAGGTCATCATGTTTGGACCACTTACTAAGTAAAACAGGCAACGGCATCAGTCATACCTCTTCATCTCTCTGACCATGAAACAGCTCAACTACACACATCAAAAGTGTCTAGGGATCAACATATATTTTTGCAATAACTTTTCTCCTGATTGATAATAATTAAAATTTTCTTTAAAGATTCATCAAATAAAGTGTTTTCGTTTGTCTACAGTAACGATAAACCAAGTCAGTCAAATTTGCCATTTTCCTAATAAAGGGATTTTTGACATTTGAACCACTAACATTAAAGTTCAAAAAAAAGACTGAAATAACAGTTTTCTTTAAAATTTTATTGGGTAACTTAAACAATTAAAAATCCGTGTTTCTACCGCGAACACAAACAACACAAGAACATCGGTTTGGCATACTCAAAATGAGTTCATCCAAATCACGCTTTGGAATGGCCGCCCATGTTCGTTGCAACAACAAAAAAAGGTCTTCTTGCGACTGGATACCCTCCATATTCGGCAGAGCTCTTCTCTGTAGCATATCCCATGCATGCTCAATCGGGTTCAAGTCTGGCGACTGAGCAGGCCAGGGCAGGATATTGATGTTAGCTGCGGCGAGAGTCTGTCTTACAACTCTTGCGGTGTGCGGTCGTGCATTATCATGCATTAACTGAAATAAGGGACCGATTTGCACTTGTAGAGGAACGATGACGTCTGATACAATCGTCTCAGCATAAATTTGAGCGTTGAGGTTGCCTCTGATCCGAATCAAATCAGTTTTTTCCGCCGATCCAAATACCTGCCCATACCATGATGGTTCCACCACTATAATGATGGACTCCCTGGCAGGATTTTAATCGCTGTTGGCGTCCAGGGGTTCTCCAGTATCGTATACGTGTTGTATCCGGTCTCATACCAAAACGAGACTCATCAGAAAAGCACACGAAACGCCATTGTTCTTCTGCCCAATTTCTGTGTTCAAAAGCCCATTGATATCGAATCCTACGATTGTGCATTGCTATAGATAGGTGGTACCCGTAGCGGTCTTCGGGGAATGAAGGTTCACTTCATGCAAGCGGTTTCTGACTGTTTGTTCGCTAATTAAGTTCCCTGAAGAGTGATGAAGCCTCACGGCTAACATCATGGCGGTTATTGTTAGAGCTCTTCGAGCTGTGATTTGAATGTATCGGTCTTGTCTCCGTGTGGTGCAGCGATACCGTCCTCCATGGCGCTCAGCCACGGTACCAGTGCTTTGGTATTGTGTCCAAAGTCGACTGACTACTACTAACACTCTGACTTGTATTCAGAGCTAAAGCCACAGTACGTTGCCGAGAACCAGTTTCTATCATTCCCACGGCTCTGGAGCATTTCTTCCCTGCTTAAATGACGTCGCCGCTCCATAATCACGTTGGTTTTAATCAGTAGTAGGGGAAAACAGTAGCACTAATAATGTCTTCAATGCGTTGTATGTTTTTATAGGGAAAATATTGACAGCTGATTTTCATCTTTTACTCGAATTTGATTGACAGTTCCTGATTCAAATTATGAATGCACCAAAAAGGATCCATATAAATTTATAAAATCATAAATTTATTACAAAGCCACATCTTAATCTTAAGAAATCCGCATAAAAATGCTTGATCCCTAGACACTTTTGATGTATTTAGTTTTCATGTTACATTTAAAGCTACCAAACAACTGACTCGGTATATTTATAGGCGTGATTATAAAATGGGTAACATTCTGAAATTCAAGCAATGTTTGGATGCCCTTTTGTGGATGGAAGTGTATAGTGAAAATAATTTTAAAACGGGGGTTTTATAATTTATTAGTCTGATAAGTTTTATCTGACCATTGAAAAGCGGTCCTAAAACTAATAACATTAATTTTAATAACTACAAAAATATTGAAATCTAATCAAAATGATATTCACTCTAACGACACAGAAATTGGCAAAGCAAATGAAATTAAATTGTAATAGGTTTAACTATTGACAGAAATAAAAACTGTAAAGCTCATATTAATAACGTCGCGTCGTTGGGAGAGTGAACAAGTTTACATACGCCTTACGACGATTGAGAACCGTTACTAATGTCCAAACTGCTTTACTAGTAGAATTGGGACAATAGCACAGGTATTGATACAGTATTTGTTATATAAAAGAAATGCTTTAGGGCAATACTTGGTCTTGCACTCGATGCAACATGCCGCCCATGGTTTAAATAATATGGTCTGCTAACATAAACGCCCATGTATTTTCTTGAAATATGCTTATTTCTGAAAAAAATAAAGCTTGTTTCCACAGGCGTGCAATATCTTTCCCAAAAATTCAAAAAATACCAACAGACGTAATCCTGACATACCTAGGATATCGCGATACAATAAGAGCTGCTTAACAATGTTTGTGAGAATTTTTAATAATGTACATTAACACCTCAGAACGTTAGATTTAAGAAGGGGTAGCGCTACAAAAAAATGCTTGTAATGTAATGATTTGATTATTAAAAAGATCTTTTTAACCAGAAGCAATGGAATGACACATAATTTAATAATAATAGAAATGTAATTAATTAAAATGTAAACGAAAATGGAAAATACATGTGTAATCGCTAAAATATATGCATGCTATTTGTTAGTGGCTTAATAGGCTGAACATAAAATGTATTTTATCTACTCTCATATCGTTAAATTCAAAATACAAAACTCAAAACGAGTTTTTTATAGACGTACTTTATAAATAGTACATCGAAATGAAATTAAAAAAAATAATTATGACACTATTTCTCTAACAAAATAATGTTATATTATTTTTTTTCATTACGATACAGATTACAGATCATAGATACATCTATTTAATTTTTTATCTGTGGCTGCGCGCGCTTTGGCGCATGCGCGGTGATAACGGGAATTTTGGCGTCATAGTACGTTTGTGTTTCGGTAGATAATTATTAGTGTTTATTAAAATGTCTGATAGTGAAAGTGCAGAAAATTCGACGCCGCCCGACATTTTAGAGACTGCGACAGCAGTCTGTCTTAATCTACTACCAGTAAAGTCAAGAAAATGATACGATAAATGTTATCAAGACTTTTTAGCATGGAAATCTTTATCTTTTATTTGATATGTTCGTGTTCAATGAGAGTAGATAAAGTAGTGTATGAAACTGCACATAACTAGGTATTATACACTCGTGTGATACTTTTAAAAAACTCGCTTCGCTCGTTTTTTAAACTCACACTCGTGTATAATACCTCTCATTATGTACCAGTTTCATAAACTACTATTATAAACCTGTGTACCCCATTTAATGGCAAATAAATGATTATGTTTCTGATTCTAATTCTAAAGCACTAACAGTTCATTTCTGTGAGTCATACAATTATAAATCCCTGAGCAATAAAGAAGACATCACCACTAGTTATCGCAGTCACAAGTAGTTAACAAAATAAGATTCAGCGGATTTATCATCCAATCATATAAAAGACTGAAAAAAATTGGCAAACCAATGATCATTGGTTTGCCAATAAGAAAAATTTGTAACTTTAGTAATCCACTATTTTAGGGCTTCATGAGAACGTGGAAGATTCCTAGTATACGAGATTCCAATTAAATTAAATCCTAGTCGCTCGTATCTGAATCCAATTCCAATCGTTTTGCCAAAGCACAAAAATAAGACTTTGAATCAACAAGGAGAAATCAACGAGTTGAATTAACTCGAGTATTTACACTTTCACGAAGGCGCTGCTGTTTAATTTCTGAGCTCCCGCTTAAAGAGAGCTCGCTTTGGATATTTTAGTCTTTTGTTACGTACCTTTCAAACTGTGAAGTTTTAAAAGATATTACCTTAATAAATTTGCGGAATGAGTGAATATTTAAAGTACACGTCATCACTTGTTGTTTCGTTCATTTGAGTACTACTATCACTAACTTTACTAATTTTGTTTTGATGTATTCGTTTTGCAAAAAAAACATACACAAGGTCACTAACTAACCAGACCTTCCTCGTAGCCCGGGAAGTACTTTAATGAGGTGAAAATTGATGAATTCACTTGGCACAGATGTAATATATGTAAAACTAAGCTAATTTTAGCTCGGTAGCCATCCCCCACCCACTGGTGGGTAAAGAAGATACATTCAATGGTACCATACCGCCGCGCTACAGAAAAAAAATATCAGCTTCAAAAAAAAATTGAATGAATTGGTTATCATACCCTTCCCATGTTTGCACAATAATCTTCCTTGATATTTTCAAAATATGACTTTAGCGATTCAAAACTCTATTCCTTTAAAGGCGATCATTGATAAAAATGTTATACGGCTGTTAGTAAACCCATCCTCCAATATCCAAATCAACTTATAGCGAAATCGCGAAGCAACTTTTATAGAACTATTGTGGCAGAATAAATTTATTTCTAACACTTTATTTATTCAGTCGAATTTTTTAACAAGTCTAAATAATCTCCTTAGTTATATTGCTTCTACATTAGTCATCATTCATTATTATAATATCTGCAAATCTTCACTTTTAATTATTACTCGCAATGCACTGAAAAGCAATATAACGACTATTTCTTACAACAAAAATAGCATCTTCTTTTATAAAACGTCTGACTCCACAAACGAATTGCCAAGCCATACGTCATAATCACTTAGCGCTGGCAAGTCTCGCTGAAATTGTACTTATACAGTTTCATGGCGCTCCAACATTTACGGCGCTAGACTTTTATCGTTAACATCGTTACATAACCATTGTCTCGATAACCGAATGAAACTGAGGAACAGTCCCGATCGGGAAGAGAGCTGACGCTAGACAAGTCCTAATTAATCGTGTTTGCCAGTGGGAGGAATGCGGAATGGAATCATGCGCAGCGAGCGAAAAATGGAACGCCTGTCGTTAGGGCCCTGTGTGGAATCAACTCTTTTGTTTTGTTACAACAATTAGGTGGCAAAACGTTCACTTTCTGCTCCGATTGATTTACTATCGAAAGATTTGACTGAATCCACAGGATATTGACTTCATTATCATAGAAGCATGCCGTCTGAATCCTGTGAAATCAAGCGACTATATCTGTCATTCTGCCATCTTTAAGAGAGGCATATACTGAAGCCGTATCCATCAGAAGAGATGAAAAAACCCGGCCAGCGCGAGTCGGACTCGCACACTAAGAGTTTCGTGCCAACAATAAATAAATAGCTTAACTTAACTTAGCCAAAATACCACAATATTTTACAGCAAATATAACTTTGTTTTTCATAGTATTTGTGTGAATAACAAAGTTATGTTTGCGGTTATTGAAAATGTGCTCTATCTTAAAAAAAACTACTAGTTTGATCACGTTCAAACTAATTTTCGTTGAATCTTTTTCAAAATCTACATCATGTATTTTTCAAAATTAAAACTCGCTTGGTTTTAAAGTTAGATGGGGCGCCCATTTTACCACTTTGGAAGCGTCTATCTCTCAAACGTTAGATTTATATAAAAAAATGGTTTTAGGAACCTCGATGTCATTTTAAAAGGCCCTATCTATTGAAACCCCACAAGTTTTTTTTTTTAGGTTTTAGTTTTACGTATGCTCCCATACATATCATTATTTTTTATTTTTAGTATGAGAATCGTAAAGCGGTTAAAAGGATACATCTACCTACTAAGTTTTGACTGTGTAATACTAATAGTTTTAGAATAAATTGGCTGTGACATACGGACGGACAGACTTAACGAAACAATAAGGGTTACGTTTTTTACCATTCGGCTACGAAACCCTGAAAAGGGTCTCCATACTAGAACATTTCCGTTTCTACGCCCTTTTGCAATGATTTTTATTATACACATTTACAGCTACGATTTAGTATTTATTTCGACAAACTAAGCACTGACGAGTACATTAAACAGCACAAACAAGGATATAATAACCCATCTACATTATAAATGTTGCAGCATCACATCCAGTTTCCCGTACTCTGAAACACTTTGGGAACAAACCAAGCGAGTGTCGCAATAAATAAATTAACACCGCATCCGTACAATGAACATGCGAATGTTCACACCATTATTCAGGTTGCTGTAAGTAAGTACTACTTAAGAAAATTCCCACTCCAAACTCCGGTAGGTACAATTTTAATCAATCAAAGTCAGCTGTCGTGAAATCTACGTACACTTCCTGAAGAGGGACAATCCAAGGATTATCACAAATTTACTCCCTACGAAAAATAATATGTAAATGGGATAAATAATTTTTCACTCGCAAAAAATAACGGGACAGTGTTTTTTTTTTTGGATATTAGAACTTTAAGTCAAATCATGACAAGTTAAATACATATACCACGTCAAACTTGTGTGGACTTGATGATATAACTAATAGAACTAAGTACGTATAATAAAGCTGGCTGGTTCCTAGCCCAAAGGATCAGCATACCTAGCTATCCGACGCGGCAACGCAGCCAGCATCATAGCCTCCTTGCCGCAAGGAAATGGTTTCGTTTTTGAATAGGTACTAATATTAAGTTATTTTTTTATGTTGCATGTCTTAGTTTATTTTTTTCATGTTTGTTAGTACGTATTATAAAAATATAATTTTATATATCTCTAACAACCCAATAACTTGAAAGTTACAACAAAGTAAACGAAGCCTAATATCAGTAATTTTCCCGTTCAATTGTGAATGAATATAAATTAACTATTTACTCCTTATAATTCGGGTCTGAAGTGTCGATTACAAAAACGTTAAGGTAAATAAAAAAGGAGTGTGCAAGCCGTAAGCGCTGTTTTAAGAGTTAATTAGGCACATTAAAAAGGGTCAAGAGGTGCTTTCAAGCTCTACGTTATAGTCTACAAACGTCTGCAAGCAAGTGCTGTCAGCATTTTAATGCGGTACAATTATATATTTTTCTTCGTAGTTTTAAAGCTATTTTAACAAATTATCTTACTAAAAATGACAAGGCTAAAAATTATAATTTCATCATTCATTACTATGTCATTAATCATGACACTCAGACATAGATAAACCTCTGCTGAGTACGTGCATGGTTTTTGTATCTCCCGTGATTTTAATGATGATGGTCACGGCCCTAACCTAACGGAATCGGTTATGTGAAGTATATGTCCTACTTATACCTACGAGCAAAGGACCAGCCATCCAATGCTTAAATATATGAGCCCATTATTAATAAACCGAAAATATTTAAAAAAACATGTAATATTTTAACACGCGATACTCTATGTAACCGCGGAATGCAACGATCAATCCATCACAGCGTTCTAATTGCACCGCATGCCACCACACAACGATAATAAATATTGGTAAATGTCACTACGCCGAGCTTGGATAGTTTGTTGTCTCAGTCCCGCGGTATGCAGGCCCGGACTCAATGGGTTTTTGATACGTCAAGGGAATAAAAAGATAAAACGTCGTCTTCAAAACGAAAAGGGTGTTAGTGATTGGTACGCATGCGACACACAACGTCAAAAATATAGATAGAACCTATAAATAGTCAGTAATTAATCCTTATTGATTTGAATTTTATATAATGAAAATAAACTTGTTTGTTTTCCTTAGATATTAAATTAAGCCAGCAATGTTATTTAAACCTTGGTTGATATAAATAAATTTATCTCAACGGTCCTTTAGACACTTAAATTTTTAACAGCGATGCTGTCACGACGCAGCATTGATGCAGTCGGCAATGGTCCAATATCAAATTTATAGTAAAAATCATGTAACTAGGCCTTTTCAAAAGGCAAATAATGCAAAAATCCAACATTGAAGCGCAAAATAAAGCTCTTCATAAATAGTCTTTATTGAAGTTCTAAAATATATGTTTTTCTTTACTATATTAAGTATTTTAACAGATATCAATCATTTAAACAGAGATGAAAGAGATAACTCCCACGGTTAGGTTCGTATGCGCTTTTTTTTTACACCTGGTGTACCGCTTGCAGTTTCAACAAATTTTCTAAGGAACTAGCTGACCCGACAGACGTCGCCCTGCTCTAAAAAGCAGCGCCACGAAACCAGGAAACCACGAACGTAACTGTTATAATTTTTTTTTACCTTTTAAACCTTCCCTGAACTTCCACAAATATTTTAAGACTAAAATTAGCGAAATCGGTCCAGTCATTCTCGAGTGTTAGCGAGACTAACAAACAGCAATTCATTTTTATATATATAAGTATATATAGATAAAATATTTATGGTTTGAGAGGCAAGGAAATTTTATGAACCAAAGCATTACATATAGCACACAGAAAAATAGAGAAAAAGTAAAACCAATTAGGTGTGTATCCGTCTAAGCTATCCTAACAAAAACTTTAAAGAAATCAAGGGATACGACCCTGGTATTATCCAAGATTAATATATTTTTGCTCAACGCCGTCGCTCGTTCTGCTCTAAAGGACATCATACATTTTGCTACAAATACATAGAGTTGCTTCTACTCGTACTAGGTAAAGTGACTGCCACTTCAGCTCCATAGAATATAATATAGCGGCAGGATGAATGCGAATTTTGCGAAAACATCATTATCATCATCAATATCAGCCAAAGGATGTCCACTGCTGAACATAGGCCTCCTTCACCAATTTTATCCTGCGATCTTTACAAGGTCATCGAGTCATTACCACTATAGCTTACTGATTCTCGGGCCTATAGTAAGATACCATTTTTCGGATTTGTATACTATCACTGGTAATGATTTAGTGTCCCGAACGGGAACGGCAGTTTCCCGTACGCAGCCAAGTGTGAATTTAAACAATTATGGCCAAAATGTCACTGATTAACTGACTAACTACGATGCGACCTAAAACAAAACCATGGCTATGCTGCCTCTACGAAAAGTCGCAGTGTGTAAGGGGTCTAATACCTTACAGTACTGAACCTTATTTTGTGTTTAGTGTCAGGAGATAAAACGAATTAACGATTTCTTTCCGTTAATTTGTAAAATGTTCGCTATTGATGTGTGATAGTCCTGTTGTTTTAGATAATATTCATACACTACGTATTATAATAATTTAATGAGAATGCTCCAATAATTAATAGTCTATTGATCAAGGTATTAATTAAGATTACAGTAGCTTTAATTACTTCTAAGTTTCACGTGCACAGTCTAATTCGAATGAATAACATGATATGCGTAGATAATTAATTTGCAATTTAGATTAATTTAGGTTTCAAAAACCAACTTAAATAAAGCTCATAAAACTGTTTGTATAATATTTATAACCTATTTTAAACCCCTTTACTTATATTCATAAAGATGAAATAAGAAACCAAAACTTTCGCACGGGCGGGACTTAAACCAGCAACCTCCTCAACCCGCCCGTGCGAAAATTTTTGGTTTCTTATTTCATCTTTATGAATATAAAATATGACACTGTGAGTGTCAAAAACATTCTAAACCAATCCCTTAACTTATAATAAAAACTTCATCAAGACCACCACGGCCATAGCGACTGGCAAGAACTATCGAAAAATCGGAAGACATGGCATAATCCACTAAGGACTTTGAGTTACCGTAGTAAGTAATAAAACGTTATGTCACCAGGCCTGTTTGCCTGTGCCTACTAATACATACCTATATAAGGTGGGACCAACGGCTTGACGTGCCTTCCGAAGGACGGTGATCCAAATGGTATACGTCACTTAAATGGTCGGAATGACCATTCCATTTCAGTCGTTGTAGGTTGCGTAACTTCGGTAATCACCACTAATGCGCTGCCACCACTGCACTACGAGCTCCTCCTTTAGTATTAAATATTGTAGGTCTTTGAAAGAATCAATTTTTATGGTTCCGTAGTCGAACATCACGGCTTTGATAAGTAAACAAATTACAGAGTTTTACTCTATACACTTATAGCAAATTAATTTTCATATATCAACATGTTTTTTTTTTCCAAAACTCGTTAAAATATAAAGCTGTAAGTGTAGTCATGTATTTTTTAAATATTTTCTTATGACTGAAAATTAATCAAAATTATGAGTCATCGCCATCAAAAGCTATATCTGTGTCGGAAGTGTCGACATAGTTCCGTGTAAAACCACCAGGTGGCGCTCGAAAAATGCTGAGACAAAATTGCTGTTTTCGTGTATTTATTGATTGAAAAGAATTTTTGGTTGAAGCTCAAAAAACTACAAATATTTTTAAAGATTTAGTAATGATATTGCGACGTGAGTTCAAATGATATTTTATGAATCCGAAAATCATAAAATTGAAATTGTCGATGTGAAATGTCAAAAATTATGCTTCAGACTTCGCCCGCTGGTTCCGTCTCATAATTTCGGATATTTTATTATTTCACGGCTTTTGACTTTTACAGGACATATTATTAGGGCAATAAAATTGCTATAGTGGCGTACAGATTACGGAACCCTTCTTGCGCGAGCTCGAATTGCACTTGGCCGTTTTTTAAAATATAGTTTCAGATTGATCCTACATTATTTTTTACATGACATGGACTAAATTAATTTCTCCTATGCATGGGCCCAGTCGGATAGCTAGTTAGTTAAATAAGCGATTTAATAATCATCTTTTTTAAATGGGAAAATGCTAGTTAGTGTTTATCTGTTTCCACAGCATTTGAGAGAATATTAAAAAATAAACCTCACTTCGCACAAGCACATGGTCAAAACAGATAAGCTACAATCCAATTTTCTCTAATCGACACAGAAGCAAAATCCTACAAACTTAGTTTAAAAATGCAAAATTCGTTATCGCAACGGACTAAATGCCTGGAAAAGGATACGATCAGCGGGACTTTTGATTAGGGTCAATTTTGAAAAAGATTATCCAACAGTGGAATGCATGCAAAAAATCTTTTCGAAAGGTCAAAAGTTTTCCAACAGATTTTATTCTACCATCGAACTTATCAGCCGAACTTTGGGTTATAGCATTGATATTGGATAAAAAAAAGCTACCGAAACGACTGCTATTGAATTTGAGAGCATTTCTCGCTACACCGTAGATTGGTACCGGGGTTCCTGGCGTGGAAACACATATTTTTGCATTCCAATGCATGGATGTTAATCAGAGGATATGTACAGACTTTTATATGGGAAAATCGGTATTCCCGTTCAGCTTTCAGATGGTTATTTTCATCAGCAAATTTCGTGCTTGCAAAAGACTCGCCACTTTTTGTTACTCGACTGGCTTGTATTTAATGGAACAGTGGGAATTGATTATCTCTCAGATAAACTTGGGTTGCATATGCAAATGAATGAGGAAAACTGGAAATATTAAAATCGAAACAAACCGAAAATATATTGCAAGCATTCGATGTTTTGGTACAAAATGGGTCGAGTGAATGGCTTTAAAGTTTTCCTTTAAGGCTACTTTACCTATTCTATATATCATTTTTTCATTGATAACGTTAAAACACAAATTAAATTGATACTAACACATAGTCTGTTAAAATATACGTATAATTATGGTATTTTTAAGCGCGTACTCGTGCCATAGAGCCTTACTTCATCTAAGCTTCAAAAGGACGAATGTATTACGATAATGCTGTCATTTAAATGATTTAGCGACACACATGACTTTTATTTTGAACTTTATTGTGGCTCCTTTAAGGATCGATTTGTGATTCGCAAAAACCGTATAGCGCAGAATCGCAGTAAATCTTTTCTTGTCCACGGCCCCGCAACAGGCCAATGAGAACGGTCAACTCACAGCAAAAAAATTAGGCACCAACATCATCGACGTATTATTTTATTTCGTTCGGATTAGTTTAGTATTTCGACACACCTCAATCTACATAATACATGCAGGCGTAAAAGGTAAATGTGCATACGTAAAAATGAAATTACTAATAACAGTTGTGTAAAACAATTTCTGGGGCCCTATTTTTGAGACACTCGCGTCAAGATGGCTTGTCATATTCATCGATGAAAGGCAAATTTTCGAATGAAAATCAGTTTCAAATCTACACGGAAGGGATTTGAAAAAATATAATTAAATTTTGTGAGTACTCAAAAATATATTTAGTTACGCGTGGTTTTCGTTGTTTTTTTATTAGTTTTCGAAGGAAAATTACATTCTATATTCAAGCAAGTGATTCAAAAATAGGGCCACTGGTCTCATTGAATACGGCATTACGCGTGACGTCAGAGCTATCTACCCGTCTGTTTATGCAACAGTGGCCTGATTAACTAGAAGTTGCAGGTTCGAGTCCCGCCTTTGCGCGATTTTGGGTTCCTTTTTTATGTTTAAGAATATAAAATATGAAACTGTGTTTAAACACAGACTTGTCATATCAGTAATAGGTGTAATCGAAACCACTGCCTTATCACACTAAGGTGGACTTGCACAGGATGATTTAACCCAGATTACGCTAACCCTGAATAAAATCTTCATTCTGTCTCTGTCAACGTCAAATAACTGACCGAGACAGAATGATGATTTAATCATATCCTGAGTTAAAACATCATGCGCAAGCCTAAAAGCCTTAATCGATTGCCTTGCGATTGTATTATCGTCGTTTGGTGTGACTCCCGTTTTTGTGTCGTGTATGCAAGCGATTTTCCGTTGAAAGTGGTAAGGCAGCAGAGACGTCGACTGTGCATAAATTGAAAATCTATTTATCGGTATCACGTATTTTTCCGCGAGCTATGACGATCAATTGCTGTCCACCATCCCACAATGGAGTTTAGAGTTTAGTCGATTAAGCCGCCGCCAAACATTCGCCACCTGCGGGAAAACGAACGGAATGAATGCGGGTGCAGTGCGGGATTTGTGGGAATTTCCTTGCACTCGGATCCTTAGGTATTTTTATTTATACACCTTTGAGACGCGCTCAAAGCTTTTCCTTAGGAGGATGAGCCAAGCTTAAGTATGAGCCGTAGTCGATATTAACTAAGATTACATGGTTTTTATTGACATTACTTAGCAGCCCGATTAGCGACTATTTTTTTTCTGATTATCATTAATAAACCGCACCCGACCTGGCACCTTATGGTCTTAGTAAATAATAAGAACACTCATTATATAATGTGAGATTACTAATAGCATTTGGTATTTTTAATATTATAAAAAAAACAAGTTTACAATATCTACGTTTACATAAGCTCGAAGTATTATTATTACTAGTTTTTAAATATTTCTGTATCCTAATACGGTCATGACTAGTTTAGTTTTTAAGTTTTCAAAATTGTGTTGTAAATTGTATGCAATTAAAATGAATATTGCCAGATTCCAATTCGCAAATATATATAGGTACATTTGATAACTATAAAATGATGCTCATGTCAAAACATGTCGTTATTTTGTTCCTTTATGTTTATTTTTTACATTAAGTGCACTTACTTATCAATTGCGTTATAAAGGTTTTACATTTTTTTTTCGGTCATGTCATATCAAAAATATTTCATGCACACACCAGATATTTTATTGAATCCACAAATTAAGGGCAAACTTGTTTATTCCAATCGCTTACAGTTTCAGTCAACACAAATTGGCATACTTAAAAAACTGCACCGAGGTGATGGTTACTAAAACTGTAAATATCCGTACATTTTGTTTTCATTCAACATTCAATACGCTTACCCCGAAAAGCTGCTGAACCAAAAAAGTTATGATTCGTCAAAAGTTTTTGCAGAAAGCATTTTTAGTAAAATTAGCACCTGCCTCAAGTTTTGCTAACACTTTGACTGCCTTAAAAATACGAAGATTTAACCAGGAAACCGCAATTTTTACGCTTAATAAAAAATCGTTAAAAATATTTGCGCTATTATTATTTTAAGAGAGTGATCGGCACACTGCGTGCTGGTGGCCAGAATGGCACTCGGGTCAGAATATACAATAACGACAGAAGAAGACATCGCCGTAAACACTCGGGCCCGAGTGGATGCACCGAGCTGGAATGGTTCTCGTGCACTCGGCCCCTAGTGCTCGGCACTGAACGAGTTAAAAGAGTTAATTTATCACGCAATGGATCCATGGAGTGTTTTTTCCATAATTAAAGACTGGCCTCTTATTCTCTCATACAAAAGCCCGTGAAATTAAACCTGCATATTCGTATACGTCCCCTTTTCATACACTGCGGCCACGTCATAAATTAGGTCCACAAAAAGGGAACAATGGAAGCCGAGATGCTAGATGCCGACCTTTTTGCGTTATTCTGCATTTTTATCCATGAGCACGAATAGAAAAACGCTGTGTTGAATTAAGATAAGGCTTATGAGAACACCAGTGTCCAAAAAGCTCTGGAAAGCAATGAAAAAATAAATGAAATTGACTCTACTGCATTATACCACCCTCAAAATCAAATTTTGAGATAGAGAATTCCACAAAGTTGTGTCTAATTAAATAAAATGATATTTTATTTACCATTGATACATCTTTCACATCAAACGATATCAAACTGATTTTTTTTATAAAGTAATATGCAAAAGTTCTAACTATACAGGGTGACTTTTTTATCAGTACCGATATTTTGTGTAAAGACTCCACTGATGAATATGAACAACTTTTACTATGGGGTTAATAGTGAAATCGAGAAAAAAAAATCAGCTGTTCCATACATTTTGACGCGCGCGCCAATTGAACTTTTGTATGGAACAACTGATTTTTTTTTCTCGATTTCACTATTGGCCCCATAGTAAAAGTTGTTTATATTCATCAGTGGGTTCTTTACACAAAATATCGGTACTGATTAAAAAGTCACCCTGTATAAGTATACGTATTGGAACAGCTCTGTAAAGCACGCATCACAATTTTCGGATAAAGGTCTGCCTGCCGCATCCTGTCTGAATTTACATTTTAATTAGATTCATTTGCAGCGAAATTATTTTTGTACATTTACCTTCGTTTGCCTAAATGATTATTTAATTAAAATTAGAATGGAAAATTAATTTAAGCGCAGGCATTAGCTTTATGTGCAAACATACTCGTTACGTTTTATTTGACAAAATAAAGCGACCAGTCTTTTGAATTATAGACAGATGTTGCAGGTCGAACTTCTTTAGAACTATAACGTTAAGCAAAAAAAACTGTCGATCAAAAAAATATCGATATTATCATTAACTTATTAACAAAGTTTAAAAAACCTTCAATGAAACTCGATGTAGATAACACTGAAATCTCACAGTCAAATTAGATGACAAAACGTTTTTATTAGGGACGTTCATTTATAAGACCCTTATAAAGAGATCTTCCTCTGATATTCCGTTACTTGAGAATGTCTCATTAAGTTTAAAAAATGTCTGGCTGCCTTTACGAAAAATGCAAATAAATTTATCAGGTCGCCTGTCCCGAGGGGATAACTAAGGAACCATTTCGACGTCAATCGCTGGATATTTTCAACGAAAATTCCTTTTCCAGAACAAAATAATTACGCTTATTTTATTACAAACATGTCTGACAAACAAATTGGTGTAATAAGTGGGCTCCAAATCAAAATACGGGGGAATATTTAGAAATAAATGTTGTTGATTAATATTGTTCTTATTATGTTCTTCAGACGTTCAGTTTCAAGGGGCATCAAATAGTAAATAATTCACTAAGGAAATAAAGTAGTGCTTTGTGCCGTAAGAGGGTGTCTTCTTGAATCACAAACGAAATGAAAGGATTTTTTTATTTTATTTAAACACAGAACAGTTTACAGTTGAGGTGATACAAATGTTATACGATATATGATGAAAAATACTAAACTCTAAACCAAACTATGTGCTTAAGACATATTTATAAGAATGGACTTTAGATCGTTTCGCAAATTCGACTCTTAATACTTTACAATATTATAAGCTATTATAATTTTGACTCCCGAGCGAAGAAAGAGAGTTAGTTTTACTTAAGTTATAGAGAATCCTGAGTGTACCGAGTTATACATGCTCGCCCTAAACAAAGATACGTTTATTCCCGAGATGAATACTTTGTCTGTGTTTCACACCTTCTGCAAGGCAATATAAAAAAAAACACTCAGTTCTTAATAATTTTCTCTTAAACGCACGCAATGCGCAGTATGAATGCATAAGTTATATCATATTATACAGATAAGATTTAAATTAAGAAGTAGTTAGATCTTTTTTCGATTTGAAACTATCTGCCTGCCCTTTTCCTAAATGGATTGGTCAACAAATCAAGATGATGTTATGTTACATTTTCTTCTAAACATTCCTTTTCCTTACTATTGTTAATAACATTCACGTAGATAAAACAGTCATATTGATAATTTGATAAATTTATTATAAGTTATGTAAAAAACACAATTTTAACAAAGTATTATTATAATTACAATTTATATTTTAACTTTTTCCCTGAACAATAGGGCAATGAAATTTGGTGTTAAATACAGCCAAACCACTAAGTATTGGTTTGCCTAGAATGGATTCCTTACCTTTCAATGGTCAAGAGTTTATTTGGGACTTTTTAGTGAATTTTGATTTGAAGTCGGTTTTTACTTTTTTAAATAGTTAATTTTATTTCTTCATTTTTAGAGATTACAGGAGAGGGGAAAGTCATAAATTGCATTTTATGACTTTGTTTTTTAAGAAGCTACAAACTACCTTTCATAAGTTCTGACATTATAATAACTCTGAGCTGATGGTGGATCTCCTTAAGATCCACCATCAGCTCAGCCCCACAAGGTGTTGACTATCAGACGTAACACGTCAACATTAAGCTTCTAGTAGAAAAATAGTATACGTGCCTTTAAAATTTGAGGGTTTCCCTCGATTACAACAAGTTCCCATCATCAGATCGCAAATTGGCAATAATGGGACCAACTAGAAGGTATACCCTCTAGGTAGGCAATAAAAATTCGAATCGGTCGACAAACGACTGAGATATGAGATAACATAGATACAAAAAAAACATACAGTTTAACTAATAACCTCCTCCTTTTTTGAAGTCGGTTAAAAAAACGGCATGGATTCTCAAAAACTATCTTTGGTCTAGGACGTTCATTTCATATGGGCCGTAAACAAATTTAGCAGTTATGATAATGGATAAAAATTCTTTAATCCGAGTAAAGTTTTGGAATAAAAACTGGTGTGAGCAACGCGAGTTAACTCTTGAAATTATATCCTAAGTATTAAGGAAGCAAACTTTCGTGTATTTTTATCTTTTCTGTTTCAGCTTACTTTCAGAGCAACTATTAACTAGTAGTTAAAACTAGTATTTTATAATGATAAATTTCCAGAAAACTATGACACATGAACACTTATGCATTAACGGGTATCCAAAGTACTATGTAATTAGTATTTTTTTATAATGGCCAGTTACATCACCAGCAGCACCGGTTATTTTAAAACCGGCTAAGTAAGAGTCGGACTTGCGCACTGAGGGTTCCGTGCCAACTTTGACTAAATTTGGGCTCACCTAACTTCCACTTAGCCAAAATACCATAATATTTTGTTGACAGCAAAAATAACTCAGTTTTTTATAGTATTTGTATGACTGACAAATATATATATGCGGTTGTTGATAATGTTATTTGTATAGCTCAAAAATACTAGTTGGTACTTGGTCTCGTTTAATACAATTTTTATTGAAAGTATTTGTAAGGATCTATATCATATATTTTATTCAAAATTTACACTCGCTACGTTCAAACTCATTTAACCACTTTGGAGGCGTCTATCCTTCAAACGTTTCACTTTCAGATTGAATGGTTTTAGGAACCTCGACGTTATTTTAAGAGACCTACCCATCGACACTCCACATGCATAGATTGAGCAAAAATAAATATTTTTGTTTTCGGTCCATTTACTCCAAATGTCATTATTTTTTATTTATTGTATAGGAATCGTAAGTTTTATTTGTGTAATGCTAGTAGTTGCAGAATAAAGTGGCTGTGACACACGGATGGACTGACAGACAGACGGACAGTCTTGACGAAACTATAGGGTTCCGTTTTTTGCCTTTCGCTACGGAACCCTATAAAGGTTCGCCACGAATTTTAGAAAGACCATAATTGCATTCAATAAATGGCAGAACAACTATTCCGATACAGAATTTATATTGAATCTTCGGTCCCTCGGCGATACAAAAACCAGGGGCTTTATTATCAAACTGAAAATAATTTTCCCTAAAAAAAATAATAAAAAGACGTCCCCCAGAAACAGCTTAGAAATTGGAGTGATTACCAAGAATACGGAATCGGAGCCGATGTTTCACAAATACAATTTCGTTTTATGAAAACCGAAACGATATTTTTGCCTTTGAAATACTTTCTTTTTACTTTTTACATTATTTTATTGCATATAAATCACCTTATTTATACACCACCGAGAACGTTTCATACGTTCTCGGTGGTTTCAACTTTTAATTAGATTTCAAACTTTAAATTATACTTTTAACCGACTTCAAAAAAGGAGGAGGTTATTATTCGACTCTTTGTTTTATACTTACCTAGTAACATCATGTTAAAGATTTTGAAGTGAAAATGTAACTCTTTGAAATAAAATCAAACAAAAATCTAGCAACCATTGAATCTATTGCTGCTCTGTGTTAGTCCCCCTATGTTAAGGATCTGATTCTTACAATGAAATAGGCACTCAAAAAGTGGAGAGAATATTTTATGCAGTTGTATATCATCACATACTTTTGGTACCAGAAGATTGGTTTGTATTCGCAAACACTTTTGTAAATTAAGATGACATGCCGATTAAGAATCTTCTAACAGTAAGTGCGCCTTCACATTAGAGCGTCTGCAGCGCGGCAGCAGCGGTTGCCTTTACATTAGCAGCGCGACGATCGCATGACTGGGTCGGTCCCACTACACCCATTACCCATTTCAGTGCTAATACGGGGATAGTATTACCACTTCAATGGGTATATTGGGACGACCCCGCGCGACTTACGCGAGGCTGCGCCGCAGCTGCCACGCTGCCGTGTGTAGTATGAAATCATCGGCAGCGCGATTGTCGCGCGTAAGTCGCGTTGCTGCCGCGCTGCTAAAATCGCCTAAATGTGAAAGGGCTCTAAGAATCTTCTACGAGTTTAACAGTAAGTGCGCCTTCACATTAGAGCGACAGCAGCGCGTCTCTCTAATGTGAAAGGCTTAACTTTACTTCGCGCTGCTAAAGTCGCCTAAGTATGAAAGCGCACTAGGCCACTTTAGCCAGTCAGGTAAATACAAAAAAGCATGTCAAACAATTACTAGGTAAATAAATACTTCGAACGGCCTGTTTCAGAATGTCTTAGTAAGTTCTGGTTAGCGTTATTTGCCAGATACTTAATACCAAATGACGTTCATTTGAATAATTGGTTAGTTAGTGTTTATTTGGCGATCATGAAACATGCCTAAATGTTTTTATTTAAAATTGAAATGACACACATACATCAAGAGGTTTTTAGTTATGTACTTGAGGTATTTAACGTTTCAAGCGTAATACAGTTTATTTTTAGGAGAAAGATAAAATAAAAATTGAACAATACTTTAATATAAGTAGTACAATAATAAATTATGATAATAAAAGCATTATTCTAAAATGTTAATTCCATCAAACCGTAACCTTGTAAAGTATGTTAAAACGTTGCCTCTTTATTATTCGGGGGTGAGCTGAAGAAATTAAAAAGCTATTACGCGCCATTCAGAAATAAATCATTGCTGTTGCAACATTTACTGAGATGTTTTAATTTACAATAAGGGCGGGTTCCGTTTGTTTCCGTTAAGTTTGAGCTAGCCAAAGGATATAGGGTAGAGTTTGTCTATGAAATAAACTCTACAAATGTCAATAAAAATTTATGCATACGTAGCCTGGTAATTGATAATATTCATATAATCATATTCATAAAAAAAAATCGTGTAAAATTGGTCAAACTAAACTTGCCTTAATTAACAAATTTTCTAAAAAGAAACAAATTCTTAAAAACCTAAAATAAAATGCATAAATCACAGACATGATTCATCTCTTGGCCACCTCATAACTTAAGTGCCATCAACTAACCACGTGGACAAATATCTGGCTGTATTTTTAAAATAAAAATAAAACAAAATGAAGGCTTGGATTGCCCATCAAGCCTCGATCCTTTGCCGAGTTGTTGACTGCGAGCAGACGGGTGAATATTACACGTTTGGGCTACGCCCCCGCCTCGCGCCGGTTGGAGTTTCTGAGCCAAGACAAGTCAGCGTTAGTGATGTGTTTAATCTGACTGCCAAATGTTTAAAGTGATGCATGGGAATCGCTTTGACACTTCGCCTTTACTGCTTTATATGCTTTATGCTTTACGCGCAATTTAGTAGGCGTGTTGAGAAGATGCATTATGTAAACGGTTCTTTTATTTGTTAGTATTACTAAGGTCTACAATGTACCTGACCTCGAATATAAATATGGTGGTGACAATTTTTACATTCACCGTTTGATATTTATATTAAGCGAGGTCAAAAGTAAAAGATTATGCTTGTTAAAGATATATCATTCATATAATCACTCGTCCATCACTTAGCCGCAAACCTTCTTTATTCAATCCACACCACATGTCTAGCTTTGCTTTTATTATTAAAGCCACCACTGAACAAGAATCATTTCATTACGAGGGTCAAACTGAAAGTTCTTAGAAAATCAAAAACTGATTACATTAGCCAGTTATTAGTTTTATTATATCTTTTCAAAATATTGTCCATTGACGTCAATACACCGCTGCATGCGATGAAACCACTGGGAAAAGCACTTTGCCCACTCGTCCTTAGGGGTCTCTTCAATGGCATCGCGATACGCAGCCACCGCTTCTTCAGCATTCATAAACCGCTTTCCTTTAAGTTTTTCTTTAATTTTTGGAAATAAATAAAAATCACAAGGCGCGAGGTCGGGGCTATACGGCGGGTGACCCAGTAATTCAACGTTTGATGTCGCCAAATAGTCGATCGTTCGCTTGGCGGTGTGCGACGAGGCGTTGTCGTGGTGAAGGAGGATCCTACTGCGAGGTCATTTCTCTCGAACTTTTTCCAAGACAAGTGGCAAACAATTGGTAGTGTACCATTCTGCAGAAACTGTTTTTTGATCCTCTAACACAATTGTTGCGAAATGACCTATCCTTCCAAAGAACGAGGCCACCATTTTTTTCCCGCACTTCGATCTCTCTTCACTTTAGTTGGCAACTCCTCGAAAGGAAACACCCACTGAGCAGATTGTCTTTTGGTTTCAGGATCATAACAGTAAATCCAGCTTTCGTCACCTGTTAGTATGTCGAACACAGCATTTGAGTCACCTCCGTTAAACCTTTAATCATTTTACGGCACCAATCCACACGATGGAGTTTTTGAGCCTTAGTCAAATTATGAGGATTCCACCGGGCGCAAAGCTTCCTGACCGCTAAATGTTCGTGGAGGATTTTGTGCACTTGACTCATACCGATGCCTAAGCTTGTCCGAATCTGCTGATAGGTCAGTCTTTTGTCAGTCTCTATCATACGC
>CAWUPE010001472.1:0-17254 GCA_963924145.1 Pyrausta purpuralis
ACAAAGACGAATGCGTTATTAAAGGCGGTCCAATTTTTATTTCAGGAATTCCATTTATTACTCATATCTCAGACCTTCTGGACCTATTTTGATGAAACGTACACTGTACCCTTAGTTAAACTATGCCTGATTAAAGTAAAAATAAACTTTAAAAAAAGTAAAAACCGACTTCAAAACCAAAATGCACTAAAAATTTCTTAAATAAACTCTTCACCATTGAAAGGACAGGAATCCGTTTTAGGCAAACAATTCCTTTTTGGAGTCGGTGCTGTGATAGTTGATGCTTGATGGTAAAGTGATGGCACCGACTCCAAAAAGGAATTGTTTGCCTAAAACGGATTCCTGTCCTTTCAATGGTGAAGAGTTTATTTAAGACTTTTTAGTGCATTTTGGTTTTGAAGTCGGTTTTTACTTTTATTTAAAGTTTATTTTATTTCTTCATTTTTAGTGATTACCTAAGAGGGGGGGGGGGGGGGGGTGGGGAGTTGCACCTTATGATTCTATTTTTTAAGAAGCTACAAATTACCTATCATAAGTTACGTCATATTATAATAACTGAACTCCTAAGCGTTAAGGAGTTCCACCATCAGCTCAGCCCCACAAGATGTTGACTAACAGACGTAACAACACGTCAACATTAAGATTCTAGTAAAGAAACACTATACGTGCCTTTAAAATTTGAGGGTTTCCCTCGATTACCACCAAGATCCCATCATCAGATCCCAAAATGAAAAAAAATGGGACCAACTAGAAGGTACATCCTCTAAGTAGGTGAAAAAAAAATTCGATTCGGTCTACAAACGACTGAGATATGAGGTAACAAACATACAAAAAAAAAACATACAGTCGAATTGATAACCTCCTCCTTTTTTGAAGTCGGTTAAAAAAGAATCATCTTGCTATGACTCCTCGTTCTCAAACATACATACATTTTTCGAATTTTGCTCACGTGTAATTTCTTACTAGATCAACATATTAAAATTTTAAAATTCTGACGATATCACATACACACAGGTCGAATTGATTACCACATTAAAAATTACAAGACAATTCATTCGAATACCATAGCAAAAAAATTATTAAACTTTTTTTACGTACCGATGATTATCTACTAAAGCAAGTGAAGTCGAATTAAAAAATAATCATCTCGCTATGACTTCCTGTTTACGACAAATCCGTGGACAAACACACAAATATATAAACATACATACACTTACAAAATTTTGCACACGTGTTTGAAAGCTTTTATGTATCAACATACTCAAATATTATCAATTTTCAACAATATGATATACATACACATGGAATTGATTACCTTCTTTCTTTTGAAGTCGGTAAAAACTTACTTAAGCTTTGCTTACTAATAGATAGACACATACTTACATAAGGCAGTCATATGTTGTCAACTCCGCAAACACATCAACTCGAAAACGGACAGTTATTTTATCAGTGACAGCGTACAGCGATGCCACTGCAGTTGCGATGCATCATTAATGCGATGCTCGCGTAAATTACGCCATGTTTGTATTCAATTATCGCTTGCAGCGCCGCTGCGACGGATTACTGAATTATTACCGGACAGGGCGGCGTTTATTAAAAAAATGTAGCCGATCGGCTATATGTTTGCTGCTGTCCTGGTTTGGGGAGGTTCGACAGGAAGGAAGTGGTAAGGTCAAAAACACTTTTTTGACTGTAAGGAAAATATAAGGGACAGGAAAGCTAATACGGATTCTTCCAGGCCTCTTCCAGAACACTTTTTGCTAAAGTTTAGTTAATTAACTTTTATCTAAAGTTGTAAATAATTTATGGTCGCAATTTGCCTCTCTGTCCTTTATTTAAGACTATTTGCTCATTTCATTACATTTCAGAAACACGTGGAATATTGTATTTACGTTGTTTACAAAAATATTTTCATTTTAATTTACGTTTTACAAAAAAATATTACCTAATAAATAACGAATCAAAACTACCCATTTTCAAATCTTTATACGATAAATATGAATAACTTGAATTTACACTTGATTTAACATCAAACAGTGTAACATAATCCTAAATTTCACTTCAGCAGCAAAAATAAACACTAGCCCATTTATTATCGCTGAAAGATAAACCCTTTTCAAAGTTGAATAAGACATTCAAAACCGGCCCACAACTACACCGCACTTTAGCAAATCAGAAAGGGTGCAGGATTTAAATGTAAAACACTGAATCCCGCGAAAGTTACGTCTTGTGTTCTTACACACGATCAGCAGTTTGTCGACGGCATACGAGAATTAACGGCAGACGCTGACAAGAGGCGGCGGCTGCGTTATCTTTCGACGTCAAAATGTAGGCATCAATGTTTTTAACAGTATTACTTGTGTCTGCCGTTGACTTATCGACGGTTGTCGTTGACATTTCAAATGTAAGCCATCGTCTTATAGCACTTAGAGGTCTGGCAGATAGTGAAAAGATGGCGGCTATCTCCGACATTCCACTGATCGATATCTCGGCAACAGCCGTTGCGTGATAAGTACAGAAATTGTTGACATCTGTTGTTGTTAATTAAATTAATAAACTTTTATTTGCGACAGATTCCATAATCGATGTTAGTAGCAATTGGCTTAAATAATTATGTTAGTAACTAAATATTTAAATTCAATTTTTATTTATTATCTAACATTAATTTATGATTAAACTTTCACAACATAATAATGAGCTTTGAGTCAGGGCAGCTTAATCGAGCGTCCAGATATCAACAGCACATTGACAACACGTTGACGGTATGTCGACAGCAGACGTCACATTTCGTCTCGCTCCTGTCGCTTGCGTCGTTCACAAAATGCCGTCCGTGTGTAACATCCCTTACTTGGAGAATTCAAGTTACGTCTTACTTGGCCGGCCATGTTTTATGCAGTAAGCCACTACTGAATTAACATTGCCCATTCGAGCCTCAATTATTGTACGTAATCGAAGCGAAGCGTTCCAACTGTGTCGTAAGTTTGTGCTTAAGACTTTGAACATACGGGGGTGAAGGATGGAAAATATGATGGGTTGGGTTCATTCTCATTTTGCCTCGTGTTATGAGAAAAATAAAGATGAAAAGAAGAGAGAAAAGCAAAGGTAGCTTTTAAGTAGAGAAAACATAAAATCTGGTGTTCGCAAAGTAGTTAGATTATTAAATGAAAATAAAGTTTTTTTCCAAAAGTAGTAAAAAAACAGTTAAAACTTACACATTTACATGCAAATCACAGAAATACAAGCTACGACCTTCGTGGCGTAGTGGCTAAGAACGCTTGGGTTTAAAGGCATCACCGCTCCGAGGTCCCGGGTTCGATTCCCGGTCGGGTCCAATATATAAATCAAAATTTTCTATATTTTTTTCTGGTCTGGGTGTTGTGGTACTACCGTTGTGTCTGATTTTTATAACACAAGTGTGTTAGCTACTTACTTTGGGATCAGAACTATGTATGTGATTGGTTGTCCCAATATTTATTTATCTTCATATAATAACATGTATAGGAAGGTATAATAAGCAAAGTACAATTCATAATTTAGGACCAATAATATGTACAAGGCGCACTTAAAACAAAATTATGCTGTATCTGCACGACTTCACACTAGGATACCCTGTGTCCTGAAGACCATATTAAAAGATGTATGATTATAAGCACGCTGATTTCCACTTTACCTGGCACATGGCTTTCACTATAATTATAACAATCTGACTATACTCCAATTTGTAAAAGATTGTCATAATCATACTTAAATAAAATATTTTGTTTTTTTATCTTAAACCACCCCCGTCACATGTCATTTTTAAAGTCACGTTACCCTTACTATGTTATTTTAGTATTCATTGGAGGAACAAGGTACCAAATTTCAAATCGATAGGACATATGGAAGGTAGTCAAATCCCCCTAATAAATTATTAAAGAACTGATGATCATCAAATATCTGATCAGGTCGTGGTTAACTTACCACATTCTTTCAATAACATTGCAGTCGGACGACCAGAAACTATAAAACAGCTGATGATCTACAAACGGCTCAACAGATTTTTATGTTACATAATATCTAAGAACACTTGGAATAATATTCACTATGACACAAATTAAAACTAAACGAAAATCAGTCCATCCGTTTGGGAGCTACAATACTACAGACAGATACATAGACACGTTAAACTTAAACTACCCCAATCTTTCTTCTTCTTCTTAGCGTGTAGATGGTAATAGCGACTTAAATGTGTTGTGCCCAGATTTCGCAAAGCGGATTGCCGTGTCATTTGCACACATCAGATCTTCCAAAGAGCAAAAATCAGGGCATACAAGACAAGACAAAAGGTGAGCATGTCTTGTGGGATAAAACACCTCTCTTTTGGGTCGGGTGTTAAACCTATGTCATCTATATAAACATTAGTATGACATATATCAAAAATGTATCCGACTAAACGTAACAAGTAGTCTTAAACAACACTAATTTTTTAACTGTTTTTTTTAGACCAAGACAATGCTCGCCGTTCTTCCCGTCAGTATTTTCGATCCCACACTGGACCGCTCCTGGGCTTAAACCAAGTATAACTCGTACTTACAATCAACGGGGCCATTATTATAATACACCCTGTATCTCATTACCCCGCGCTTTCTAAGGATAAACATATTATTTATGGAGCCGAAAGCAAGTAAACCTTTATGGGTCATTAAAAATGGGACCACTTACGATTATCTTAAGATTTATTCTCTTTGGTGTATTACACGGATAAAGTGTGATATTAGCACTTGATATATAAGGCAGACTCTACTATATTTTATAGGTATAAGCGTGAACATAATATTTTGTGACAATACAGACGTATATTAAGTATTAGAACCCTTTTCTTGTCAGCGCTTAGACCCTTACACACTTACAAAACTTTTAACATCGATGCAGTCATCTGCATCGCGTCTCACGCATTGAACAGATTTATTTAGCATCAATCACACGTTAGTATTGATGCAGAAGCGCGACTGCATCGATATTAACACGCGTTAGTATTGCGACTGTATCGATGCTAAAATTAGTGTAAGTGTGTATAGGTAGATATTTGCGACTTGCATCGATGCTGTATCGCTGCTACAAGTCGCAGTGTGCAAAGGGGTGCTAAAGTAATGTGTTCTGAATTGGGCATTGATATCGCTGCTTAGTATGTATGAAAGTATAAAAACTAACGTCACGCGTAAAGACGTATCCATAAGAGACCACAAATTTCGCAAGGTCGGACTGTCAGCACGGAAAATCAATTGTAGAGCGTTTGGCCCGGTTAGCCAAGAAGTTGCTAGTTCGAGTCTCGCCCTTACGCAAATTATTGGTTTCAAAAAGAAGATTAAATATAATCTTTATGAGTATAAAAACAGCAACAAAGCCTATTGCAAAGAAATAGAGTTCGGAAAATTATATTTTCTTCGCGCAGAATTGTAAGTAGCCACGTTGAATTCTGATAATCCATTCTTTAGATCGTTGCTATTCAATTGATAATCAACTTACAAGGAATCGACCACATTCTTGGCAAGCTTTTATCTTTAATCTTAGTACTTCACAATAACACTATCATAAAGTCAGTACCTGGATAAACATTAAGTTTAAAATCATGTACGTATCATAAATCTAGCTAGATTTACTTCTGCGAGCAGGCAGAATAACACTTTAAAATATTATGTCAATTTATAACGATTACAATCAAGTTTTGGGATATCTAGTTTATTTTTATTGACATTAATAATTTTATGAGTTACGTTTAATCTCAATATTTATACTAAGTAAGTAAAAATCTGAATAAACAAGTTCGGGTTAGTCAACAACGTACATTTGCTATATGGAGCCATGGAGAGGGGCTATGCTCAGTGTTTCTCTACGAGATCGTATCATATACTAGGAGATACGTAGAAGAACTAAGGTGACGGACATATTTATACGGATCAGTATGCTCAAGTGGTCAGGGCACATAGCGCGAAGAACTCATGGCCGTTGGGACAGAAAAGTTCTAGATTGGACATCCTTCGACCAAAAGCGCAGCGTGGGACGTCCACCGACAAGATGAACAGACGACCATATAAAGTTCGCAGGATCAAACTGGATGCAGACTCACAACCGGTCGCTGTGGAAAGCTGTGGGAGGCCTATGTTCAGCAGTGGACGTCCTTTTGCTGATAATGATGATGATGATGATGTTTGTTATAAGTATAACATTCATATTTTTAATAGTGTGTGCGTTTTAAGTTGCTATTATTTTTAAAGTTAGTAAACAAGAAGGCCTCTTCTTGTTTAATATTTGTGCATAGTAAACTTAACACTTTTATACAAACTATATTCACGTTGTTATATGCAAGAATTAAAAAATATATATTTAAAAGGTAAATGAGCTTCACACTATTCTACACTCCGTCATGCTTAAAAATTATTTACATGATGAAAAACAGAAATAAACCATATCCTTTAAGAAGTAATGTTTGTAAAGGTGTGCCCTGTTTATTTCGAAAACTAATGTGAATAGACGACATGTGTATAACTCACGCTCTATGCTGAGATTATGATTCTTTATAAACTTACTCAAACCTTCACAAGTACTACTCAACTTTCGATACAATTCCTACAATAAAGCTCAAGAATACGGTTCAAATGTAAATGAAAATCTGTGCGAGTTGTGATTTTTTACACTTTAGTTCTGCCCGCGACGCTGCGACACATTTTTCTCATTTTCGAATGCATATTTTATGGAGCACGGACGCATAATGAAAGAATCTCATACAGAACAAACAAATTACAGTGTGTCGCGATTTATTTTTGTTTCTTTGGAAATTATACAAGTTAGCTCACGAATGACCTATATTTACGTCGGAGCGCCAGAAAATGTTATGTTCATGCTAAAAGATATTTCTTACCAATAAATAATACTTATATATCGATTATTGCATGTTCTTTGATTTTAAGATGACATGAGAAGTAATTGGTCTTTTTTTATATTATTTCTTACTAAATAAAAAAGGTAAAATGTATTTTTGACGTTGATCTGTTTATAATAAGTATCATGGTAATTGTTATATCATACCTTAAAGTATTGTTTGATTGCTGGGTCAATAATTGGCTACCTTTCAAATTATATGCGCAGTCAAGAGATCTTAAAGTTCGTTTATCTTTGATAATCGGGTAATGTGAACAATCTTTTTATAACTTTTAAAATAATATCAGTGGGTAAAATTCATTTACTATTTGTTTTAAAAAGATCTCAATGCTAAACGATGCATTGCCTAAGCAGTTGGTAAGTTTCATTACTATATCTTATTTTAAAATGAACTATATCGATAAAAAGGAATGACAAGATTGTTTAAAATTTTTGACAAGTAAAAAGAAACGTTCTTTACCAACATGTTTTGTGGGACCACGATACCACTTAATAATAGGTATAATTCGGTAAAGTCCCAAAATATCTAAATATATAAGATAATAAAATGACCTCATCATCTCTCAACCAATAAAGTGTCAACTGGGGCCTATTAAAACGAAGCTCCCTACTTGGAAAGTTCGAAGACTTTGAGGTTTCCCCCCCGAAAATAATGGTACGATAAACAAACTTTCAGGGGCTCGTGCGTGATTAATGAAACGAAGCCTTTTGTGCTCAGTCTGTTTTTGTGCTACCTGAGACCCTTTGACTTTAAGCAGCGATGCAGTCGCGATGCTAACAGCGCGTTAGCATCGATGCAGTCGCAAAATGTCAACCTTCACACACTGCGCTACTTTTAGCATCGATACAGTCGCGATGCTAACGCGCGTTCGAATCGATATAATCGCGATGCAAAAGCTGGAAATTGTCAAATAATGTACTAAATTTGGGCAACTGCATCGATACTAACGCACGTTAGCTGATGCTAATCATCGATATGCAGTCGCGCTTCTGCATCGATGCTTACACGCGAATGCATTGATGCTAAATTAAATCTGTTTATTGCGTGAGTCGCGATTCTGAAGTGCGTTTTCAAAACGCGCGACTTGTCGATGCTAAAAGTCGCAGTGTATGGGGTAACGGGTCTAAAAATATAGGGTGCAAAAAAAAGTTTTGCTTGAGATATCACCTTTTAATAGCTTTTGATCAACGTCATCTAGTAAGATGTGTCAATTTGTTTGTTTCAACAGTGAGTATAATATAAACTAGGAGTATTATCAGAAGAGCTATTTAACGTAAAACTATAAGTACCAAAATATTATAAAAGTAATAATAAATGAGAACTGTAGATATTTATATAAAACTAGTGGTCCCCCGCGACTTCTTCCGCGCGTTTTTTGATTTTTTGTCGCTTTTTAAACCTTCCCTAGACCTCCACGAACATTTCAAGACTAAGATAAGATAAATCCGTTCAGCCGTTCTCGAGTTTTAGTGAGACTAACGAACAGCAATTCATTTATATATATATATATATATATATAGTAAAGTACAAATAAATTGTATAAGCGGGAATCTCAAATTAAAATAATCGGTGGTCGCTTTCTATTTCACTACAAAATATTATAATTGGCCTTTAACTTGTGATTAATAATGAACTGTGTATCAAAATCAACAAGCGAACATCAAAATATAAGTGCCCAGTTTAAAACTCATGGCAAAAAAACGGTAAGCATGGTCACACGTCAAATTTTTATTTTTTATTTTATTGGACACCAATCATATACATTTCTCTGATCCCAAAGGAAGAAGCTAATGCACTCGTGTTATGGAAATCAGAAACAACGGTGGTACCGCAACACCCAGACCTGAGACAATGTTTTTTTTTATATATTGACCTGACCAGGAACCGAACCCGGTACCTCGGAGCGGTAACGCCTTGAAACCAGCGTGCTTAGCTACTAAACCACGGAGGTCGTCATAAATATAACACTGCAGTATCTTAAGCGGTTAATATATCAAGAGTGATTTTTAAAATGTAACTATAGTTACAAATTCCGGATCTAGACTGTTTTAAGTTCCAAACATAAAGTAAAGGGTGGGACACATTTCAGCGTTCAACATTGTTTTGGTCGTCGTCACAGAATTACAAAACAACGCTTACGATTTGACGTCATGCAATTCAAATTGAATAACAATATTGTTTGTGTTAGGCTGGCAGCACACCCAACGGTTTTTGTCCGTGAAAAATTCGAATGCACCAGTAAATGACACTTTTGGTGACAATATATTTGCCCCAATTGTAAAAGTCCTGTAAATGATTTTTCAGAAGAATGATTTATTTGTCTGTCAACAGTGTTGGGTGGCATAAAATGTCTACGAGATTGGGGTAAATTCAATTTGATACATTCTATTTATTACTAGCGTTTTTTTTTACAATCATGAATACAAATGCCTTTACCATAGATAAATAATATTATCATATACCCTAATTCATAGAAACATATATTTGGTAAATATTCGAGACAGTTTACCTCATTTCGTTACAAAATCACAAAATTACATTTATTTTACATTTATAAGTGCTCTTAGCGCATCAGCGGTAGTTATAGTATCGGTAGCAGCGCTTTGGTAGGGATACCGAAGTAAAGCAACCTACGGCGCGGTCGTGTTTGGATGGGTAACTATTCCGACCATATAAATGACGTATATCATGAGCATTTTCGTGCTTCGGAAGGCACGTTAAGCGTTGGTCTCGGCTTATAACGGTTGATCATAGTCGTTAAGCCTAGTCAGATGCCTTATGGGCGGCTTGATAACATCTGAAAGCCGGGTTAGTCGCTTGTCTTGCAAACACCCTTCCACCAACCCGCACTAAGCCTGCGTGGTGGAGTATGGCTCCAACCACATAGTTGAGGTAAGCCTTTGCCCAACAGTGAAAACCATTACAGGCTAACTTTACTTTTTTATGAAGTTGGTGAAAGAAAATACTCTTTTATAATAAAGTCGTTTTATAAAAACGCTGTGTGAGCTCTCCGCCTAAGCCCTTCAAGAAGGTTGCTTCTATCGTGCATCTCTATTCAAATGTCTACGGACCGTCTGTTTTCAATTTGTACGTACATTCAGGCTGATAAAAATTTATAGCTTTTCTTCACGTTCGGTTACTGTGTCAGCCTTTTTAAGTCCATTATCTACTTCAACTTTGGCTACGACTTTATCTTCAACTTGGAACTTAACTGTTTCACTAAGTTCGTTACAACATTAGTCATGAACACTTAATAGATAGGTACTGGCCATATCGAAAGATACATTTAAAATTACTTTTCCTGAAGCATTTCCTTTTTAAACAAATTTCCGGTACCTATGTGTAATAAAGACTAATTCAAGCTGGCAACTAACAAAAAGAAACGATTTGCTCAGAAATAAATAAACAACGAAAAAAAAACAATTGAATTACAATGTTTAGATCCAAAAGTTATCTTATCATTCCGTTTGTGAAGCTATACATAAAGAGTATAGTCGATATGGCGTATGAGATAGCAAAACGTTACATGTCCGTGTATCGCACAGTGTGGGACGACCCACTCCGCTCCGGGCCTTATCTGTGGAATAATCACTTTGAACAACCGAGTGGCCCCAGATTAGAATCTTAAATCCCCCGTAAATTTTCTATTCCGAAGGCCCATTATAATGGAATAACCTCAGCAACTGTAGGGCAAAAAATATACACGTATAATTTCATCATAGCAATCCCCCTGTTGATTGCAAAATTTCAATCAAGCTCGAAAATGGTGTACAGTTCGTATCGACACTCAAAACGACTTTTTTGGGGTTGAAATACAATGTATGCAAGCGCAAATACTGTTGAAGAATCAACACTATTCTGTTGAGTGGTAGAGTACAAATTTACTTGTGAAGAGGTTCGAACGGACGATGGCGAATGCAGTCCGTGACACAGATTTATTCGTATTATTCAAATGGCAATTGTAGCTTGGCAGATTTATTTTATTACATAGGCTAGGTTTGCTAATTATGTAGGGATAAAAGGGCTTAGCCTGAAGAGAGTAAAGCCATCTGGCCTGTCGCAGGCGAGCTTCGTGATCGTCAATGGAAACTTCGTTTGATGTCGGATATTTCGAACTGGTTATAGGAGTTTTACGAGTGAATGCACTTCGCTATAAGGCTTACCGTTTGCTGAGCGGAATTTTAAAAAGCTATCAAGTTTTAGGAGGTTCAACACACCCCCAAATTACCATTATTACTTCAGCAATTAATAAAATATTAATGAGTATCTAAAACCGGAGCTTGAGTCCCCTCTTTCACATCAGTACTTGAAAATAATAACGTAACTTTAATTTGACTTGAAATAGTGCACCCCTCTAGTTTCTTTATTAAAATTATCATCTCGCCAAGGGGTCAAAGAACACATTACTAAATTTTAACATCAAACTTTCAGCACGTTACTCCACAACGCTTCTTTAGTGATCAAAACTTGGGCATAAATCGTTATGGCCATTCGTGTGCTGCCGAAAATTGTACCTTCCATGTACGGTTTAGCAGTCAAATTAGTGATATTGGCTTCACCAGTACCTTTATTTCGCATTGACTTCTCCGATCTATTCGAATTTTGACTAAAAATGATTGGTGTTAAGGTTGTATTTGCTTTGATGGGAAATTCCGATGTAAGTCGTTTGGTGGTTGAGTAAATTGAAGCACGCGTAAGCACGTGTCTCTCACGTCACGTCTACTCCCCGCTGGTACGCACTCCTTGTTACAACGAGAACTGTACCGTCCTGTAATTACACACAAATTAGACAAGATTTATTGAGGGGTGGAAACACCTTGGCAACTACAGAAGGTCCTACTAATAACGGTGGCCAGCTCGATACTACGATTAATTTGCAGCAGTCACCCGCCCGGTGAATTACTAAAGTATCAACATAGCTCGTAAATTTCGCTGTAACTTTTACCAACGTGTCACAGGACTAAGGATTAACACGAGGGCGGAACGTAAAGTTGTACTTAACTGACGATGTAATTAGCTTGTCCCGTATATAAAGTGTCATATAAAATCCGTCGATTTTAAGTGCCCCATAAAAGTATTACGGTGGTGATACAGTCGAACCCTTTGACGCGGATATTTGACAGCTCAATTTAACAAAAGGTGGACATTTGGCAAACAATAATGGCATTTTTACTGCTGCCTTTCATATTTTATAGGGTGTTTATTGGCCGTTGTAGGAAGTTTTGCGGTCGGCGCCAGCGTTCCTCGCAGACACTAAAAATGATTCATCTCGCAGTACGAATTATTTGTCGTCCTCCACGTACTTTCGGCTTAATGAGGGAGAAGAAAGGATCGGTCCGCTTTCTATGGGTGTCGGAAGCTTCATAGCCATAAATAAGAGTATTAGATCATACTTTTCTAAACTGGTTGGTAAATCTTTGCATTTGTAGTATCAGCAGTAAAATCTTACACATTTTTTTATATTATGGTTGGCGAATAGAAATTGAAGACTAATTCTTGCGATTGTTTTGATTACTGTCATTTACGCTTTGAGCATTTTTTGTCTTTAATATTTACGTTTTTACTCATTCCTTTCAAAATAACTCCCGAAATATGCTCTTCAAGATCATATAAGGAAAACAATCATGATAACCTAATATTAAATTCGTTCAAATATTGGCTCGTCTTTAATACCTTTCAAATTTATTGATACAATACGTATTTGATCATCCATTTTAGATAGGACCGGATGTTTTATCGATTATACAATTGCGTCCTTTTCATACAAATAAGCTTTCAAAATGTCACCGCCTTACCTAAACTAATACAGATTACTACCTGCCTCCCCTAAGGAAATAAAAACTTATCAGCGAACTTTGTGCCGTTATCTTCGGGTTAAGTAACACTTTTTTTTTATGGCCACCCGCAGGTTTACAGGCAGCTTTCTAGGTTGTTTGTGGAATACCTTTAAGTACTAGGTCTGGTTTAAATGGCTTGATTTGTTTCGATTGGGTTTTCTTTTGTGATTTTGTAAAAGGTTTCTCTGACGATTACTTTCTATTGTTTCGCTATTTTTATTTTCGGAACGTTTTGGTTTCAAAACTTGCTAATGCAGACATTTAATATACCTTTTGCAATTTGAGTAAAAAACTCAAATGTAGAATCAAATGATAACGTTTATAAACTATTGTACTGTCTTTAGGTTCACAAAGGGAAAGTTAAAATTCCTTATAGAGACTACAAACTTTAAGCAAGTTTATTTTACAATATTGCTGGGCATTCATAATTTTAAATAGACAGACATCTTTAGTAATCTCAACTTTATAACTCAACAAGGTAGCGTGCCCACGCACTCCGTAAAAGCGTAAGCATCAAACCTACCCTTTGAAAATCTACTCCAATCCAATTACTTAGCTAATTCATGTTGAGGCTACATATTGATTCCGATATCGAATCGCCCATTGCATGATTACCCCACATTTCAAAATCCGCTGGAAATAACAGTAAAAAAGCCTTACGTTATGCGTTCCAATCTCCAGTATCGTCTTATCATTTTTATGCTCGCAACCCCGTCTTAGGGGTAAGGAAACATGGCAAATGCATCGCGGTGCCCATCGGCTAAGGTATAAATCCACAAAAGGCTATCAGCTTGTGATAAGGCTAGATTTATCACATTGTCAAGGTGGTTTTTTATTAGAGGACCGGAAGGAACGTAAGCTTTTTGGGACCAAAAGGTAAGTGTTGTTGCTAACATAGTGATGGAGGGCGGATTTATGTTTTTGTATGAAACACATTCGTCTTGTTGTCTGTAAGTAGGATGTGTCGGGTTTTTCCTTACTTTAGTTTCGGTGTCGTACTGTTTTTTTTTTGTTAAGTAACATGACACTTGAGAAGGGAGTTGGGACAGTTCTACAATGTATTGTTGTTTATGCTTGTCTTGTTTTCATCACAACTTTTTGGTGTCTTAATTTTTTGACAACATTATAATGATATAATCAAATCAAGACAATATTTACTTAAATCAACATCAATTAAAGAATATGCTCCAGTATGGTTTTTACTGTTTGTATACCTACATTACTTTTTATTTTGTATATATTACAAATATTAACAAAACAGAATTTGTGACAACTATGACTATAATTTAAGCTTTATACTCGTACCAAGATTGAGTGCCAAATCAATTCATTAGTGATCCAGAGGCTTAGCACTATCTGACAATCGATACTGGGTAGTTCTGTAGGTGTTCATTTAACTCAAGATTGAACTGGAGATTAAACAGTGGATGGTTTGCCCCTTTTTCATTGGTGGACTGATTTGGGAGATGAAGCGATTGAGTTATAGGCTCGCAAGTTTGGTGTGGTGTCAGATGGTTCCATAACTGTGCATGATAACGAATGAATTTACCTCATAGTTTAGATTCATAATCGTAAGTTTACTCTTCCAATCCAAATTTGTGACGATCAAAATATCACAGTTATCAGGATAACATTTTTGGGTTCTATTAATAACAAACTTTCATAAATTTGATGATTCTCATGTGTTTTATTGCGGGAATACCTACTGTTGAAAGGCTTTTGACATTTGTTTCCATTTTTGCTTTTTAGAAGTTGTAATTAGCTTTTGCCGTTTGTGGATGACCTTTATTCCTTATTTATACTTCTTACCTACAATTCTAGCTTGAAGCTTACATCTTTTAATCTTACTGAACAAACAAACTTACACAAGTTCGCTATCAGCCCTACCCGACACCGTTCTCCGGTCGAGGGCATTATGTCTCCTTATCGACACTCGTTAGTCGCCCCTAATAAAACCTCCCTTCTAATCTCAGGGGCTGTTGCAGCTCTCTTAAATTTAATCAGAGCAAATTTAAAAAGAGAAACAATGAGCGCATGTTGTTTGTCCAACGATTCTATCGGTGGCTGTAATTGCCTTTTCGGTATCTCCATTGGTGTGGTATTTGGTGGGTTCGGATGGGGCAGTGTTTCGATTTTTATCCGTTTTAATATCTTGCGTTTGTTTATTTTTGATGTTATTTATTTACAGATTAATTGAATGTTTGATGTCTAATGATTTGTCTTCAGAATAATATCTCGTCACTCATTAAACAAAAGTCCACAATTTTGGAGATCACTAAAAGAAATGAAATTGACTTCTGATCAAACGTCTTCAAAGTTAAAACAATGCCCAAACACAATTCGCTGAAAACAAAGTCTTTCACGTACATTTTTACTGTGATGTATAAAGTTTCTACAAATTCTAGAACAAAACTTTTTCCTTTACACGGAATACGTTCAAGAACTTCAGCGCTCTGTGTAGTAGTTAAACATACTATGAATACATTTGCTGTTTCGCAAACCTCTAGGAGTATGAATTTAAGCGATATCGTTACTACAGGGTGGTCTGGTTTAATGAATAAATCGATCCTTCGGTGGCTTTGAAATTTTGCATTAAGCTCTCCCTCCGAATGCAAGATCTTTCTGCTTAATCAGCCTCAGCCTTTGTTGTGTGGTGAATACAGCTCCTGCGTTTAGTGAACTTGTTATTAATAGGAGGATAATTTTCAATTAAACTAACAGAGGTTATAATTCATGATTGCAAAATCAAATTTGTATTCACTCAATATGGATATTGTTTATATGATTTCAAATCACCAAATTTATCGGCGGTGCTGTCGTATATTGTAAACAATCTTTTTATTCCATCTTACCAAAATGATTTATTTTAAAATTTGATATGAAAAACATTCAAAACTTGCATTGATAATTCACCGTTGCGATACTTAATTAGTTTAATTCACTGATATAATTTAAAATTTACAAAAGATTTTAATAGAATATATAGTTTAGAATGTTTTTAACACTCACGGTGTCATATGTTATATTCTAAAAAGATTGCAAAAAAATAAACAAGAAATATCGCACGGGTGGGACTCGAACCAGCAACTTCTGGCTAACCGGGCCAAACATTCCTTCAATTGAGCTACCGTCCTATCGGTCCGACCGTGCGAAATATTTTATTGCTGGTTTTTTATTTTATCTTTAAAATGTTTTTACAATAATTGATATGTAAGAAAAACGAACTTAACTGTAATATATCCAGTAAGACCACTTTAACGCTTCAAGTATAGTTTTTGTAACTAGCCTTGTAATTAAGCTTTATGATGTCAAATAAGGAGTTAAATATATCTATCTAACATTCTTTAGAGAACTTCAAACTGTATGTCTAGAAACTTTATAAAAGACTTCCAAATTTTACCCCGTAGTTTCTCAGCTTTAAAAGGTTTTTTAAAAGAGTTTTATCCAATTCAACTTGAGCTATGCCGTTGGTACCTTGCGGTATTCTATAAGTATGCAAATGTGGTATATTTGCAAATGACAATGACGCAGTACCTACATACATTTGCAAATGACAATGACCTCTATCAAAATGTCAATAAATCGTCTTGCGAAGTAAAATATCGGTGTCTATTTAAAAATCATTCAACCAAGTTCACTGATTCAATAAAATCAATGTCTTTCATAACTTTTAAAGCATTATTAAAAACAAACGTCATAGGTACCTACCTAGGCAAACTTGTTTTAAGATTGGAAACAATTTAACTCGAAATAAAATTTTAAAATTTGGCAAAATTTTACAAGTAGCATTGAAAGGCGTCTGCTTAGTGCTTGATTAATGGAAAACAGCATTATTTTGATTTACAAAAAAATACAGATAACGGTCATTGAAAATTGAAAATTGTTTTTTGGCTGATATAGCATCAAACTAGAAGAAATTTGTTTATGCTACCTCAGATTTTTTTGTATTACATTGAAAATAAAGCACTTTCTTAACAGGTATTAAATAAGTGCACTGCAGAACAATCCTTGAAACAGTGGGTATTTACAAACTGTCGGATTTTGTAACCCCCTTAATCCAAAATGATAGTTCGGAAACCCCATGCGTTGATTTAATGAGGGCAGAACTTGCAATTTGAAAGTCATTCGGTATTATCTTCCTTTGTCGTCTGACACTGATGAAATATGGATTGTTTTGATACAGACTACTACAGCTTAGACGATGTAGGAGATATTTATTTTTTTACTTCAATTTAGTTACAACTATGAGTGCTTCAGTTGGCTGACTTAATGTTTTTGAGCTTTCTGTACCAGTTGAGACAGTTCAGTGCAACAACATCGAAATCCCATTTTTTGAATTCTCAATACAAACTAGCAGTAGCTGATCAGCACTCTAGTATAGGAAAGTAAAATATTTTTTCGGGATTACGGAATTTCGGGAGAAACATTTCTCCCATACAAAAGTTGTTGTATTTGCTTCAGAATTAGCCCCACGAAAGAATCCAGTTTTTTTATAGGC